>JAKCPB010000114.1:0-215604 GCA_021442155.1 Cymbidium sinense | reverse complement strand
CTTAGCATGAATCTAAGGGTTTTTAGTTTTAGCATGAATAATGAAGAGTTGAACTCCCATCGGTCCTTGTCCAACCTAGGGCAGGTTACGTGAGATAGGTGGGTCAGGTGGAGCCTCACTTGAGTACTTGGGGGCTGCCATGGTGATGGAGAAGTCAACTTTGCTTGTAAATGTGAGGATCTAATGGAAAGAAGGTTGTCCAATGGCTCATTGCTTGGGATGGGGCCTACTATGGATTTAGGCTAGTTTGGGAATGAGTTAAGATTGGTTTTGATCAGGTTAGGCCAGGTCCTAGGGTCCCATAGGTTGGTTTGGGTGGTTTGGCTCCATATGGTCAAAATAGGCTCATTTGGGTTAGGTTGCATTGGGTTGACCAATTGGTCAAATTGGGTCAAATGAGACTTTAGTTAGGTTTATATGATGATTTGAAGAGTTTTGGTTCAAGTGGTTTTGATTAATTTGGCTTAGGTTTGATTTTGGCTCATTTGGATTCAAATAGATCAAATGGGCTAAGTTGACTAATTTGACCAATTTGACAAAATTGGGTTGTGTTAGGTGTTGGTTCATATTCAGGTGCTTAATTTAAAATGATTGTAGGCTTTGGTTTGGTTAAATTTCGAATAGATTTGAATTTTGTCTAATTTGACCCTTTAGGTCAATTTGGATAAGGTTGGGTCAAGTTGATTAGCTGGTCAAATTGGTCTCAATTATTGCTTTGGTCAAGTTCAATAAATAATTTAGAAGGAACTTGAGCCATTGGTTGCAATCAATTTGGATCAAATCATGATTTGACCTATTTTAGTTATTTAGACCAATTTAGGTCAACTTAGGTAAAATGATCAATTAGACTTGCTTTGGCTTAATTGAGGGTTTGGTCATGGTTAATCATTAATTATGAGTTGGTTTGGATTAAAGATTTCAATCAATTTGGTATATGCTGAATTTTGGCTTGTTTAGGTTTCATTTGGGTTAAAGGTTGACTTGGTCAAAGCACCAAGTTGACTTGGTTTGACCCAATTCAAGGTAGTTGATCACCCTAGAATGATTTTTTATCATGATATGAGATTTAGATGGGCTTAGTTCAATCCAATTTAGGTTGGATTAAAACATGGCTCAAAAAGGGTCTTTTAGGTTACTTTGGGTCAAGTGGACCTAAAGGGTGGTTTGGTTTCGACTTGATTCAAGTTTAATTGAACCCACATATAAGCCTAGGATGAAAATATAAATCCAATTGTAAATGGTTTGGAGTCAAATGGATTTTGGTTTACATGACAATTTCAAGTCAAAAGGGGTTAACATGGGCTTGACTTGGGTTGACTTGGATTTGGTTTGATAATTGTAGTTCATGTTTACATTTAAAACAATGATTAAAGGAATGATTGAATTATGTAGAAATCCATGGGTTTTGAATTGATTTGGGTATCATTTAACAAAGTTCAAGAATTTGGAAAAAAGTCTAAAATTAGAAATTTGATTTGATTTGGGTTTGGTTTTGGCCACTTGGATTTATATTTCATTTATATTTACAAATATAAATGAAGATATAAATGATTCATGAGAAAATTACTTGAGTTTGGAGTGATTTCAAAGCAAATTTGACCAAGTTGAGGGATGTAGATCAAAAAGGCTTAAGTAGGGAATTGATTTGTTTGATTTATCTTTGGTCATTAGTGGTTGGGCTTCATTTATACTTGGGAATATAAATGAAGGAATGATTAATTTATAAAGAAATCAATTGAGTTTGATTTGCTTTGAAGGGAGTTTTGGCTAAGCATATGAAGGTAGTTCATATGGCTTAAGAAGGGTTTTGGAGTTTGAATTTATTTCAATCATTTGGAGTTGGATTTCATTTGGAATTTATGTTGGGATTTGATTTGAGATAAATTTGATATTTGAGAAAAAATCAATTGGGAATTGATTTGAATTTGGTTAAGGCTAAGTCCATAAGATAAAATCAAAGGGCTTATGAAGGGATTAGGAATTTGAATTTAATCATGGGTTTCAATCATTTGATTTGGGATTAGATTTATGATCTTGGATTTGATTTTGAGGTTTGTCTTGAAGAAGCAAGAAGGATTAGGTTTAAGGCTATAGGGTAGGCAAGTCTTCTTAGATCCCTAAGGCATGACTTATTTCATGGCTAATTCTTCTAAATCTCTATGCTTAGGTTAAGTATTCACTTAATCACTAGAAGTGTCTTAAGACTAAGGAGCTCTTAGTATCTACAAGAGTCCTAGATCTATGATGAGAAAGTTGAGAGCTCACTCCCAAAAGTGAGGTCAACATGTATGTTAGATGTGGATTATCTTCAGTTCTTAAGTTAATTTCTTTGAGCTCATCGATGGTTGACCTAATCTCCTCTTCAAACTCTGGTGGAGCATCTTTGACTTCAAAATCACTTGGATCATTTGAAGTTTCTAAACACACCTCCTCATATGTTTTGAAAGGAACCTTTCAGATTCCAAATGATTGGTGATGACTAGGCAATAATCATAATCATCAACTGGACCCACTGTACCGAATCCTAGTCCTGGTCTTGATTGAGGATGTCTGCTTCGATTGTCCCTTAACCTTTCAAAGTAGTCTGACCTGGGTTTAGACCAAGTATGTGGAATTAATCTCTTCTTTTCTAGATTAATAACATAAGGTGAGTACCAATCAAAAGACAATCATATTAAATCTTTATATGAATCATCCTCAAGTTCTACATCAACTTCTTGACTTGAGGATGATGCTCCCAAAAGGAATCTATGAGTCTTTCCATATATGGATGACTTAGGGGCTTCCTTAACTACCAAGCCCTCAACTTTTTATGAGAAAAGTGGGGTTAGAGCTAAGGTTCCCAACTGATGCTTGAATGTTTCATATACAGACTTGGATACATTTATGCTTTGCTTTGGAGCCTAGTCTTTGTCATTATCTTGCTCAAGTGTCACCTCAAAAAGGATCTACTGTTGAGAAGAGCTAGTTGGCATGCTAACTACATAAGACTGATCCTCTAAACTAGATTCTAAGTCTATGTGGATAGCAGGTGTACTCTTGGTGGGACATACCTCATATTGGGTAGCCAATAAGGGAGGCTTTCTAGCTCGAGGGATGCCTCTAAACTGCCCTCTTCCTGCCTGGTGGAGGTAGGGTCATCCTACCCATATGTTCAAATGGAGTAATGAATTGTGGTGGAATCTAATATCAGGCTCTATGTCTTCCCATGAGTCCATATCTCGCTCCCTTTTATTTTCTTTTTCTTTCTCTTTTTTATTTTCTTTTTTTATTTCTTGTCCTTTTTCTTTTCTTTCTTTTTGTCACTCATGGAGATCTTGACTAGATTCGTGAGAATGTACTTGTTGGTTTTGGGGGAGAAAATAGGCAACATCCTCATATATCCCGACCTCATGAATTATGAATGGTTTGAGATCTCCTTTGACATAATACTCAATCCCACCTCTCATGAACTTCATGCACTAATGTAGAGAGGATGGAACTGTGTTGTTTTCATGTATCCATGGTCTCCCAAGCAAAGCATTGAGAGATGTATCTGAGTCTATGATATGATGCTTGGCTTCATTCTTCCAATTATCTATCTCCAATGGCAACACTATGGAGCCTAAGGCCCTCTCACCTTGTTCATTGAATCTTCTCAACATCATCCTCTCTTTTTGGAGTTTGAAGATGTCAAACCTCAAGTAGAAAAGGGTTCTTAGACTCATAATGTTGACTGATGCACCTTGGTCAACCAAGACTCTTGATAACTCCACAATGCCCTTGTAATGTAAAAGCATTGGTCGCCAGAAGAAAGTCTTCATCACTGAATGTAACTCCTAAAATATCCTTTGAGCTGTGTGCTTGGTCGTCCCTAGAAGAAAGTCTTCATCACTGAATGTAACTCCTAAAATATCCTTTGAGCTGTGTGCCTCCTCTTTAGTAGTGATCAACTAAGCTAAAAATATATCTGGATCAAAAAGAACCTTGATTAGAGATTCCTCATCTCTTTGGATAAGACAAGGGCATCATATATGCTTAATTTAGCAAGCAACTTTCTAAGGTGAGCTAGGACATTGTAATTAATTTTGACTTGGTCCTCCACAAGCATATCCATAGGTGGAGCATCTTTTAGAGGGATTATCTGCTCACTAGAACTAATGACTTGCTTACCCTTATCCTGAGGTGCTATGCTAGGAGGTAGAACTTTTTCACTGTGTAGGTTGACTTCAGTGACTTCATGGAATGATGAACTTAAGGAAAATTGTACCTTCTCATCAGGTATACCTACATCTTCTCCTATGGGATCCTCGGAGTCAGCTAACTTCAATTCAATCTCAAGAGGTGAACCCAATTGATTCAAAAAAGGAAAGTCTGATTAAATCAGAAGAAAGGGGATTAGAATGATTAGACTATTATTATTTTCTAGACTTGGAGAGTTTCCAAGAGGAGTAAAATCTAGAGTATCAGAAGTAGACAAGATGTAAGTAAAAGCTTTCTACATTGACTTCTTTTTGGGTGGAGGTACATTAAAGAAATCAAATAAAGTAAGCGGGGTAAGGGATTTAATGCCTTGTCTGTTGATACAACACTCCTTCCGGTAGAAGAGGAGCTAGCAGAGGAAGAAGTAGTAGTTATAACTATGGATGGAGAGCTGGACTCAGATGGTGGATGCGCTATAAAACTATCCTGGGAAAGTAAATGAACTGTTGCTGCTATTGTTGGGCTATCACCTTCTTCAAGTTATCTTTGGAAACATGCAAATCTTCCTTGATGTTGGAGGTTTGAGCTATCTCAAGCACCTGTAAAGAGAGTTTCTTGATCTTAAAAACCACTTTTAGAGATTGGCAATATCACAACCTTCTTTTATCTTAAGAGGATCATAAGTATCCCTAAGAATTACTCTAATAGAACTGGATGGTTATTCTAATAAGTATTCCTTTGGGATAACTATTGTCTCTGACTTGTAGCAATGTTGCCGAAAAAAAGTAATACAATCCTCAAGACATGGTTAATCAGGGTGGGGCAATAGTTAGGATCATTACTCTTGCATACTTCCTCTGGCCTCTTGGGCTCTAGTAACTGAAAGTTAGGTTTCTTTAAGATATTCTTACAAATTTTCCTAACTACCTCCCTTTTGAATGAATATGGATTACTCAATCTATCGACAAGAGTAGGTGAGTAATAGCTACCTGGCACTGGATAGGAGTACTGTTACTGGGTAGACTACTAATGTGGTGGGAATAGCCATTGTGGTGGTTGATATGATGGTCGAGGTGATGGCAGAGGAGGTGGCAAAGGAGGTTGTTGAGCTTGAAGTCTTTTATACTGGACTCTGGCTCCTTCCTTATATCTATTGACCAACTATCCCTGGTTTCTTTTCGAACACCTTCTGCGGTTTGGGCTGAGATGATTGGTTAGGAAAGGGCAACTGTTTGGCTTCCTCTTGTAGGCTAGCCGCCTTGTTGATTAGTTTCCCAAATGTCAAGATGGTAAATCCCTTAAGCATGAAGGTGACCGGGACATGGATATTCTTGAGGAGAATCTCAATGACGTGCTATTCAGACAGCTGTGCCATGTATTTCATGCTCAAGTTGTGCCACCTTAGAATTTAATCAACAATCGACTCATTGGGAACTTGCTTCACAACAATGAGGTCCCCTATAATCACTCTTTGCTGAGATCCAGCAAACCTCTTGACGAAGAGGTGCTCCAACTCAACAAAAGTCCTCACCAAACTGTTGGGCAGTTTGGCATACCAATCAATTGCAACCCCTGCTAGGCTACTAACAAAGAGTTTAAACAAGAGTGTGTCACTGCCACTGGCGTTGTAATAGTCGACCCTAAAATATGCTATATATTGATGTGGCTTCCACTACTATCAAAGATCTTGAAGGAAGGCGGCACAAAACCCTCGAGGTATTGAACTACATCAAATTCCTTCGAGTATGGTCTACCCTTTGGAATAGATGACCTCCCCTAGCTTGCACCATCACTTCCCTCACCTACTGCTCCACCATTTTTTTGATATCCTTTTCATGCATGGAGGTGTCATCTATGACCTTCCTATGCAAGCTACTAGCATCATCATCTACGGGAATGCATCTAGGATGATCTAAGCTATGTTCCAACTCTTGTCGGTTGACTTCCATAGGAGAAGGCTATGAAACTGGGGCTGAATTTTGCAATGCTAGGACTACTACCATCAACTCCTCTACTTTCTTCTCCATCAACTCAATGTGACCATTCTTTTGCCTAAGCTAGTGGAGGAGGTGCTGAGTTGAGTGAGAAGTGTCACCTTCAGCATGACACCTTCCTAGCTATGCTGAACCCGCTATAAGGATCCCGTGTGTCAACCATGTGGACCTCAATTGTGTAATCCAACATGTCATCCTCGTCAAGATTGAAGCTAACTTTATCCTCATCTTGATCTGAATAGTCACTCTCAAGAATTCAATTTTTCTTGGCAAAGAAGTCCACTAATATTTCATCTATCAATCGATCTACTATGCCTAGCTGGACCGATACGAACACCCACTGTAACCATAGGACTGTGTTCATCTATCTCAATGCACTGATACTATCCATTGATAAGACTTCCTCACTAGGAGGATCAACTATCATGGGGACTATGTTTGTGTCCCTCCCCTCTCTCTACCTTTGTCTGCATTATGGAGGTGGTGAGACCATGATACTTTTGGGTCACCACTCCCTCCTGACCACAGCTGAGGTAGGAGATCAAGCAGGAGAGCTCAATCTCACCTTAATAGGTGGAATGGATGGAGTGAGATCCTTAGGCCGTCGAATCATTAGTGTGGATGGTCTTTCCCCGGATGGGGGCTTCTGAAGCTTGATAGAGGTGGTAGATACTGTAAGCTGAACAGGTGATGGTGGATGGTGAGTGGAGTTGTGTGATGACAACACCGACTGCCCCTTAGCTATAGATCTCCTTCTACGTCAGACTGTGCCAGTAAGAATAATGATATTTGAATGATCGACCCTAACAAGGTGATGGGAAATCCATCGTATGAGGTCACGATCACTCTCTCCATCTCTCTCTCTCTCTCTCTTGCCCATCTGGGCTGATACACAAGCCTCCACAGTTCTCTCCCTATGGATCTAACCCTTAACGCTCCTAGGGATCACATATCTCAAGTCAAATAATGTACCATACTCTGAGTGTCCGTAAGCTCACAACTGGGAATAAAGACTATATGTTTCACACTCTAAAGTGTGTGTCTCAAAGTGTCAAGGGTGGAGATGGAGAACCATGATGTGGAAGCAAAGCGTCATCTCGGCTTCCCGCTCATGATGCCGCTTGACCTCCTAATTTTTATTACGATGTTAGGTGTGAGTGACTAAAGCAAAACAAGAGCTAGAACCCACCTTAAAGGTAGAGGAGACTATCTTGGTGGCCAAGGTAGTCTTCCCCTTTGGGGTGACCAAATAGAAGGTAGTAGCTCTCACTAGTGCCATGGTAAGGGCAATTAGCTAAACCCGTGCTGAAGCAGCTGACACTGATACTGATACTAATTAGGGGGTGGGAACCATGATAGCCTTCCTCTTTAATGAGGGGAACTCAGAGTTAGATGGAATGTCAAAGCAGATAAGTGGCATTTGTCCCGCCACCTCCTCCCCATTAACCCTTGTGAGAGCTATCCGCGCACAAGTACCTTGGACTCCCTTAAAATTTTGGCCAAAGTAAATCAAATGTGTGGCAGCAGTCATACTGAGATTAGCCTAATCCAAGGCCAGATCTACACCAGAGGGAAGGAGAAAATAAACTTGCTAGAGACCATGATAATTGCACTGACTGAAGGCTGAAAAGACTGACTATGCTAAAATCACTGCATTTATTGAAACATAATTAAGTCAGACCCTTGCCTTGAGATTTGTCTTCATTAATTGTCTTCTATATTGGATTTAGAAGTTGAACCTACACTTAACAAATTTAGGTATACTAAGTGGGGTTCATTAATTTTTGGAGAGATTTTTTATATTTGGAGGAGAGACTTTGCCATAAGATTTTGATTTGGAACCCATACCAATTAATTAAGTGGGGTTCAAATATTTGAAGAGACTTTGGAGATATTTTTGTTGTATGTTTGTTTGAAATTTTGATTTGAAAAATCTTTACTTAGCAAATTTTGGTATGCTAGAAAGGTTTTGATTATATGTTTGAAACTTTGTGAAAATATCTTTGCTTGTGATTTGTTTGTTATGTGTATGATATATGTTGATTTGATTTGAAAATGGGGCCCTCACTTAACAAATTTATATGTTAAGTGGAGGCCAAATGTGTTTGATATGTGTTATTTTGATTTGAAAATGAGTCTCTTACTTAGAAAATTTGGTATGTTAAGTGAGATCAAAATATATTCGATGTGAAAATGAGGGTCTTACTTAACAAATTTGGTATGTTAAGTAGAAGCCAAATGTGATTTGATTTATTTTTGTTTGATTTGAAAATGAGGCTCTTACTTAACAAATTTAGTATGTTAAGTTGGAGTCAAATGTGTTTGATACGAAAATGAGGCTCTTACTTAACAAATTTGGTATGTTAAGTAGGAGGCAAATGTGATTTGATTTGTATTTATTTTGATTTGAAAATGAGGCTCTTACTTAACAAATTTGGTATGTTAAGTAGGAGCCAAATGTGATTTGATTTGTGTTTGTGAGGCTCTTATTTAATAAATTTGGTATGTTAAGTAGAAGCCAAATTTGATTTGATTTGTGTTTGTTTGAATTTTAAAATGAGGTTATTACTTGCCAAATTTGGTATATTAAGTAGGAACCAAATATGTTTGATATGTTTCATTTTGAAAATGGGATCCTTACTTAACAAATTTAGGTATGTTAAATAAGATCCAATTGTGCATCAATTTTGTTTTGTTATGATTTGAAAAAGGGGAACTCTTATTTAGCAAATGTGAGTATGATAAATAGAGTTCAATTATTTCATGATTTGAATATGAAACTCTCATTTGATAAATTTGGGTATGTCAAATGGAGTTCAAATGTGTTTTGAGTTTGAAAGAGGGAAATCTATTTAACAAATTTAGGTATGTTAAATAGAGTTCAACTTGTTTTTTTGGATTTTTGAAAATGAAACTCTCATTTGACAAATTTGAGTATGTTAAATGGAGTTCAAATATGTTTTGATTTTTTGTGTGCGATATTTGCTTTTGAAAAGATGGAACTTTACTTAAAAAATTTAGGTATGTTAAATAAAGTTTAATTTATTTTATGATTTTTGAAAATGGAACTCTCATTTGACAAATTTGGGTATGTCAAATGGAGCTCAAACATGTTTTGATTTTTACGTGTGATATTTGCTTTTGAAAATATGGAACTCCAACTTTAGAACATATGGAATATGCTAAGTGGAGTTTCAACTTTATGTCATGATTTTATTTAAAA
Organism: Cymbidium sinense; assembly: GCA_021442155.1. Lineage (NCBI taxonomy): Eukaryota > Viridiplantae > Streptophyta > Magnoliopsida > Asparagales > Orchidaceae > Cymbidium > Cymbidium sinense. Next base: position 206,205 of record JAKCPB010000114.1, on the reverse strand, counting down.
GTAGAATCATCATTCAACAAACCTAAGTATGTTAAAATAAAGATAGCTATTATCAAAATTATGCTTTTGAAAAGGGGAAACTCCAACTTTAACATATATGGAATATGTTAAGTGGAGTTTCAATTTTATATCATGGTTTCATTGGAAAATAGAATCTTTATTCAACAATCCTAAGTATGTTAAAATAAAGATAGCTATTTTCAAAATTGAACTTTTGAAAAAAGGGATTTTAAAAATTATTTGATTTTAAAAAGAAACTCCATGTAATAATTGTAGGAATTATTAAATGAGGTTTGGTTATCTTTACCTTTAAAAAAACTTCTTATGAATTTTGTGCAAATTTCTTTTATTATGTGAATTTTGGAAAAGTGCTTCTAAAAAGTGCCATTTTGAAAATTGTGCTTTAGAAAATTACCAATCCAAAAAATGATTTAATTTCTTGAGTATAAGATGAACTTTGCCTCACCAAGCTAGTAATAAAGACATTTTAAATTTTTAGTCATCTCTTTTTATTAGTTGGTTTATTTTAACCTATTCGAGGACCCAATAGGGGTTTCAAGACCTACATGGAGTGAGGTCCTAAAACCTAAAGGATGTTCGCTAGCTTTGCTAAAGAATGAAATAAGCTAAGTGACAATGGAAAGAGAGATAATCTCAGATCTATATAAAGATATAAGTCCACTATTGATGCTAGGAGACAACAATTGTCTACAAAAGATGGAGAAAGGAACCTTCCTCAGTGGAGTCGCTAGAAAAAATTGTGGTGTTTAATTTTGTGTGTATATGGGGGACACCACGCAGATCTGAGGGTGTATTATTGAAGTGATCGGGTACAATATTGAGGTATGATGTACTATCTCGAAAGATAGAGGCATGACCCTTCAATAGACCTAATCACCAAATAAGGACTCCTAAGACATGATAGGTCTTTGAATATACCAAAGATTTTTCTCCTACTTTATATGAATGAATAAAGTAGGGTTTATATTAAACCAGGTTTTAAAGTTCCCTATGGGGCCAAGCCCACATAGTTAATTACATCCTAAAGAAGGTGAGTTTCTTAGGAATACTCTCGATTAAAGTAGATAATTATTATCTCCAAAGATTTCAAGTGTAAGATTATCCATAAATTGATTATGTTTTGAAAATCAATTGGGATACATCAAAAGGAGAGACTTATTATTGAAGCCAAAGGAGATGAGTAGGGAATGCTCATTATACTAAGAAAGCCTAGTGAACATTCTAATTAATCCTATGGTTGGGTTTTATATGTTTGAAATTGAAGAGATTGGTTTTATTAAAGTTGACATTTTTATTAGAAATTTAGGACTTATAATCCAACAATACAATGTTGTGGAAATGCCTAAGAGGTAAGGATTTATGCTTGTAGCCTGAAAAATACATCTACCTTGGATCCTAAATCTAGGGAGCTTTAGTAAGGACCAAAGTATGACCTAAATCTAAGTGAAGATGGGTATATGATTTACCTCCATAAGAGAGAATAAACTACCAGATTGTTGGACTTACAACCGCATGGAGTGACAGCTAGCTAACTCCTCATACACTTTAAAAACTATGTAGGCAAGTCATATAATTTTGTAAGATAGTTAGGTTGTTATTATTTAGAAAGAGACTAAAGTCCTTAAACACACTCCATAAAGAGACTAAAGCATGAGTGACATGAGTAATGACTTTATATATAAGTGCAAATCTTTTCAAATTTTATTTGATTTTTTGACACTTCATTTTGACAAAGGCCATATGATTTTCACATGTCTAAATGCATGATTAAATAAGATTATGGGTTCAATCAGAGAGAAAGCGGTGTTTTCCACCATAGAGGAGACCCTCTAAGGTCAAGTCTTTCCCTATCATTTAAGGATGGAAACTCTATCTTAGTAAGAGTGAAATAATATGCATGCATGATATTAAGCATACAACATTCATCTAAGGGGTTGCTAAATATTTTAATTATCTTAATTTTATTCCAAGGTTTTATGTGAGGTTATGAGTTATTTAAAATTTTAGTTATGAGTTATAAATAGGGTAGAAAATTTATTTTTCCCTAAGAGCCTAATCGAATTGAGGCCACATACTAAATACCCATCCATAAAGAAACTAGAAAGAGGCTTGCCATTTCTATTATGCAATTAAATATAACATCAAGCATTTATAAATCTAACACAAAAGAATAAAAGGCTGGTGTGGTCGAGTACCGCCATACAACCCCAAAATAAAAATGGGTAGCCAAACTCTACCCTTATAAAACCCAGAATATGAAAGAATAATTATAATTTACAAATGATAAAAGCTATGGGGTTCTTCTTATCTTCATTCTTCATATCTTCATCATTTCTTCATTTGGATGTGCTTACTTCAAAGGCATCATACGGCCTCCCAAGATAAAGCCTTGTAGCCACTGCTCATCTTAATCCCCCATAACACTAATCCTAATTCCTAATGCAAAATTATATTAAAAATAAAAAAATTTAAATCTAACTACACTTGTAAAATAAGTGTTAGCTAAATACACCATACAACTCAAGCAATTATATGTATAATTTGTACTTAGCTCCTACATATGGGTAACCAAGCCCACCTATCCTAATTTGGATTATGCTTAGAGGTTAAGCAACCTACAAAAAGAGAGCATTTATATTTATTTTAAGCACCCCTTAAGCACAATCTCCTGCATAAAGCATGATTAAGCTAATCACATCTGCCATCTAATTTATGAAGCATACACCCTAACATCCAGTCTAAAATAATAAATTATAAAACCAAACATACATCAAACCAAACACTGCCCTAAAATAAAGCTAGAAGTGGTAATTTAGTCTAAAGTGTGTGTGTTAAGGCTTGTGTGGTATGCCTTAACTAGGCTTTATTATGATTTTCTAAGTATGAAAGGATATTTAATCATAAGAAGTTGATTTCATTTTAATTGGTTTAGTTGATTTGAGAATTTTTTTACTTAGTGTTTTCTTTGGTTTCATTTGATTAACACTTAGCAACTAAATGTTACAAATAGAAAAAAAGAGAGTATTACTCTCTTTCATCCCTACCTTAAGTTATTCCTAAAGCATGTTAATTAACTAATTCTCTTTAGTGAATGACTCATTACATAGTTTAAATTAGTCCAAAGTTTAGGCTCACTCTAAATACTCATATTCAATAAGAGAGGCATCTTAAGATTAATTGGAATGAATTATTATCACATGACACATGTTCATTCATTTCCTTCCATCATATGTTTCATGCGTATGATATTAAATCCTAAGTATACATACATATACAATATGTCTTAACAAACTTAAATGATGGATGTCAGCATGTACATTTGAAATTTAGATGTTTCATTTGAATGAATTATTTCACCATATTAATTTAAAGCTCTATCTAAATTCTTATGCAAAAATACATAGGGATGAAATTAAATAGGTACATGTCATTGTTATCCAAGGAAGTGAGGTAATCAAATGACCTCCTTGGGGCTAGCTAAAGCCTCATGTTCCTGAAATGTCCAAACTATATACCCATTACATTCAAACATATGTAAGTATATACATATGAACATAAGAATGAAGACTTTAAACCATATGACCAATCAATTCAATCACTTGAACCAATATGAATACATGTCTTTCTTAATAGAAAATGGGATTTTCATTCATTGGCAAAATGCACATGCAAGTGTATAGAAGTTTTAAGTACTTGCCATTGTTAACCAGGGGAGTGTGGTAAAGGCCTCCTTAGGGCTACTTAAAGCCTTGCATCCCTGGAATGTCCAGACTAGATATACCCACTACTCTTAAATACACATGAATGTACCAATAACTATAAGAATGGAAATCAAGCAAAAGTTGTATTTCTTTTTAATTGAAAGGAGATTTTCATTCATTAGCTAAATCCACATGCAAGTGTATGAAAGTTCTAAGCAAGTATTTCATCATTGTTAACAAGGGGAGTCAAGTAAAAACCTCCTAGGGGCTACTTAAAGCTGTGTGTCCCCAGAATGTCCAAACTAGATATACCCTCTATTCTTAAATACACATGAATGTACAAATAACTATAAGAATGGAAATCATACAAGAGTTCTATTTTGATTTAGTTGAATTATTTATACATGTCAGTTAAAGTTTTATCTAAATTTTAACATGGAAATACATAAGAATGAATCCAAACAAATGTTGTGACCATTTAAAATGAACTATACACTTGTTAATATTCACATTTTTATTTAAATCCATAAAGACTAAAGAAAAGAGAACTTCATATTACATGTTCTAAAGCACACATGCAAGCTTATGAATATTTATAGTTACCATCACTCCATATATTATAATTGGTTTATGCTTTTGAAAATAATTTTAATTTAATAGTGATAATAGTCACACATATTTTAATTTAAATCAACACATGCAAGTTTAACGTAAAGGAAATCATTTCATTTAATTGATTTTTAAAAAAGATGTATGTATGCCTACAAGTGACATACAATATTTAATATGAAAAAGAAATAAAGAGACATAAGTACGTAATTTCATTTAATCCAATTAATTCTAAGGACAATCATACTAAATAAGCTCATTTAAAATAAACCAAAGCATCTTAATGCAATTATCAAGTTAATGTTTGATTTGATTTAAGAAATATGAGAGGAGGTTTGCTAGTCCTAATCTCAATCCCCATGTGAAGTTAATTTGATTTAATGAGAAGGTAATTAGATTGATTTTATTGGATTAATTAGGTTAAGGCATGAATTAAATCAATCAATTAAGCACTTACCTATGTTACCTTAAGATGATTAATCAAACGAATATGAGCCAATGAAATATGCAAATGAATTGAAAGTAAATAACAATGATCCTATGAAAGAAAAGAGCAATGCATCACAATCATTAATTAATTAAGCTTAAGGAACACTATTAATTACCTTTATGGTTTTCTCACACATGTGAGCTAACCATAATTTCATTAAACCTCTTTAAACTATTAAACACCAAAAGACCTACCCATAAATTAATTAAAGGAAATCGATGCAATTAACCTTTTAATTAAGCTAATCAAGTCATTAATACATTAATCCATTCCTCTTTACTTAATTACCAAATTTAATTGATTAACCTTTGAAATGAAATGGGCTTAAGGGGGAAAAGGTTGGGAAAGAGGTCCCAACCTAATTCCATAAGCCTCTAACTTAATCAGACATGATTTGGTATGATTTGAGTTTCAATTTAACTAATTAAGCCATTAATTAGTTAATTAATCTTTACTTAGCATTTTTGTTGAAAAAGAGAAGGAAACTTAGGGGAAAGATTTGGAGTGATCCCCCAATCCAATTCCCTAAGTCTCCCCATTATTAAACAGTGATTATGGGTCAAATTTATTGATTAATTACTATTCACATGCTGAATTATCACTTTAAGAAGGTAATTAGGGTTTAAGCAATCAATTTTCCCAATTAATCAATCAATAAATTCCAAAAAAATAAGGGAGGCAGAGGTCATCCCCCTAAATATTCTCAGAAAGTTTGAAATTGATTAGTTAATTAATTAGGGAGTAATTAGACTAATTAAAATTTTAATTAAACCCTAATTAAGCTAAAATTACTGCTCAAAATTAATTAAAAATAATCTTAATGGATTCTCCTGTGAAATACCTTTAAGATGAGCTTTTATTTATATATTTTTATTTTTCTATAATTTGTTATGAATTATTGAAGTTTCAGCATCAAAAATACCTTAATTAACCTAATTAAAGCCTTAATTCTATCAGTGCCACATGGCGTGCTGACGCGGCGCGCTTTCCACATGGCGCCATTGGATTGGCTATTAAAGTAGTCATATATGTGCGCTAAGTCAACCGGCGATGGTCGTAGTATTGATCTTCGCCATCCAGTCTCGAATCGGACGGCGCAGATCAATCCTGCGGCATAAAGGGAGAAAATAAAGGAAATCTAGTGTGATTTAATCATAGCCATTTGTTCCAATGACGTGAAATGGATAGCCCGTGATCATCTTTCCCATGAGTGATGAATGATAGAGTTCGTCAGCAATGGATCGTTCGATCCAAGCTCACCCAAGATCGGATGAACTTCAAAATGATCCCACACCATGAAGGAAGGAATCCACACACATCCAATAGTCAAGATCGACTCTCATGCAAATTTTTTCAAAATGCTCCAACAAAAATTTCTTATTACTATGATTTTGAAATTACCTCACCGAAGCTCAAGATCGGTGGGATCGACGGAGGTAGCTTCGAGTAGAGATAAGGCCCTATTGAGTAGCCAATTTGGTTCGCTGGTGTATCAACTTTCACCAATTTGGAGCTTGATGGTGATTGAACTCCTAGCTTTTGGCTTTGGAGCTTAGGAAATAACTTGAGTGGCTTTGACGATGTGTGAGGAAGGTGTGTGTAAGAGGAACGACATTTGGTTGAGAGATGAGGGAATTGGAATCAGGATTGAGCTCCTCTATTTTGGTTTTGCACAAAAAGAGGAAATGTTGAAGGAGAAAAGCTCAAAATTGCTCTGGGGATTACAATGATGCTCAAAGTTGCCCTTAGAAGCTCATATGATTTGAATGAGCTGTAGGTGGATGGATGGGATTGCTTCCCATTTTCCACTGGTTAGACACCGCCAAAGCACTAGAATGGTCACCATCAAGTCCACGTGGCTCTTCTAGATTGGGAGAAGCCATGGCTGGAGGCTCCAAGCTTGATTTGGTGAGATTGCCTTCCTTGGATACAATGGGTGGTTGGTTTGCATGGGAGGTGAGTTAACTCACCTCCCTTTATTCCAAGTCCAACCTAGCATTTGTTAGGTGCTTAGGGATACCTCATTTGGATGAGTGAGGGCTGCCAAGGGGAAAGGAAGAGTGGACTTTGTCAATTTTGGTAAAATTTCACATGGGGAGGCATATCTAAGGGGGATTTGCCTTGGGTTTGGCTCCAATTGGGTTTGGGCTAACTTTGGACTAACCTAGGATGGGTTTGGGTTGGGTTTAGTTAGCTCCCAAAGTCCAATGGGTTGGTTTGATGGGTTTTGGCTCAATTTGGTCATATGGGTTCAATTTGGGTCATGTTGGGCTTGGTTGACCAATTGTTCAAATTTGGTCAAACCAAGATTTGGCTAGGTTCAAATGATGATTTGAAGTATTTTGGTTCAAGTGTTTTAATCAATTTGGCTTAGGTTTGATTTTGGCTCATTTGAATTCATATAGGTCAAGTGGGCTAAGTTGAACAATTTGACCAAATTGGTCAAACTGGCATGGGTTGGGTGTTGGTTCATGTTCAATTGGTTAATTGAAAAAGCCTTGGTTTGAATCATTTTAGATTTAATTTGAATTTTAGCCAATTTGACCTTTCAGGTCAATTTGGGCTAGGTTGGTCAATTTAGGCTAGGTTGGGTCCAATTGGTCAAATTGGAGCTTTGGTCAAGTTCAACAATAGATTTAAAATGAATTTGAGCCTTTGTCTACAATCAATTTGGGTTAGATTATGATTTAACCCATTTTGGCCTTTTAGGTCAATTTGGGTCAACTTGGGTCAAATGACCAATTGGGTTTGGTTTGACTCAATTGAGGGCCAAGTCATGTTCAAACATTGATTAAAGGTTGGTGTGAATCAATGGTTTCGATCAATTTAGTGTATGGTAAGTTTTTCCTAGTTTGGGTTTTATTTGGGCTAAGGGTTAACTTGGTCAAATGACTAAGTTGACTTGGTTTGACTCAATTCAAGGCAATTGATCACTCTATGGTGATTGTTTATCATGTCATGAGGCTTGGATGGGCTTGGTTCAATCCAATTTAGGTTAGATTAGAACTTGGCTCAAAAAGATCTTTTAGGCCACTTTGGGTCAAGTGGACCTAAATGGGTCAATTCGCTTGGTTTTGGTTTGATTAAAGTTTAGTTGGATTTGAATATGAGTTTATGATTAAAATATAAATCCAACTGCAATCAATTTAGGCTATGATAGGTTTTAGTTTTTTTAGAATTTTCAAGTCAAAAGGGCTAAGTTGGGCTTGACTTGAATTTGACTTGATGATTGTAGGTTTCATTTATATTTGGATAGATGATTAAAGGAATGATTAATTTAAGAGAAAATTCATTAGTTTTGACTTGATTTGGATAGGATTTGGCCAAGTTCAAGGAATTGGCTTAAAGGGCTTGAATTAGATTTTGAATTTATTTTGGACTTGGTTTTGGTCATGTGAATTTATATTTCATTTATATTTGTGAATATAAATGAAGATACAAATGATTTATTAGAAAATCACTTGAGTTTGGAGTGATTTGGAAGCAAATTTTACTAAGCTCATGGAGGTAGGTCAAAAGGGATTAAGTAGGGAATTGATTTAGTTTTGGCCATTTGAGTGTGGGTTTCATTTATATTTGTGAATATAAATGAATGAATAATTGATTTATAAAGAAATCAATTGATTATGTGTTGATTTGTGTGAGATTCGGCTAAGCTCATGGAGGTAGGTCTATATGGCTTAAGCAGGGTTTTGATTTTTTATTTGGATTTGGTTATGGATTTTAATCATTTGGTTTGGGGTTAGGATTTGGATTTTGTATTTGAATGAGGGGTTAAATTGGTCTTGGAGACAATTAATTGAATTAGGATTGATTTGAATTTGCTAAGTCCATAGAGTAAAATCATAAGGCTTAAGAAGGATTTTGATTTTAGATTTGACTATGGGTTTCAATCATTTGGTTTGGAATTTGGATTTGGTATTTGGTATTTGAATTGAATTTGAGGTTTAGTTTGAGAAGGTAAACATAGGTTGGGTGTAGGCCATAGGATGGGCAAATCCCCCCCAAATCCTTAAGGCACAACCTATCCTAATGGCTAGCTCTTCTAAGTCTCTAGGCCTAGGTTAAATATTTACCTAATCACTAGAAGTGTCTTAAGACTAAGGAACTCTTAGTGTCTATAAGAGTCTTAGATCTATGATAAGGAGGTTGAAGATTCACTCTAAAAGTGAGGTCAACAGCCCCACAGTATAAAAGGTATATATTTTTCTATATAATTTTTGCCCCCAAATGACGACAGTAATCATATATCATTTTTCAGACTTTTACTTCAAAATAATTATGATTTATATATATCTCTTGAGATTTTTGGTATACCTGTATCTTTTGAGGCTTTTATTTTTTAAGGTTTTTAGTATACGCATACCTTCTAAGGCTTTTATCTTTTGAGATTTTTGATGTACCTGTACCTTCTGAGGCTTTTGTCTTCTGAGATTTTTGAAGTGCCTATACCTTCTGAGGCTTTTGCCTTTTGAGGTTTTAATGTACTGTATCTCGAGGCTTTCCTTCGAGATTTTTGATGTACCTATTTCTGAGGCTTTTATCTTCTGAGATTTTTTATGTACCTATACCTTCTGAGGCTTTTGCCTTTTAAGATTTTTGGATGAGTGGAGGCCCTATCAACCACTTACTCTCTTGGAGTCTTTCTAGTGAGGACATTGTCCACTACTAGCTTCCCATTGAGGCTTCCTCAGGGGCATGCCTTCCAGGGATTATCAGTGGAGAGTTTGTTTTCCACTTGCCTTCATGAGGTCTTTTTGGTGAGTACCTTGTTCATCGATCCCATATATGCTTTCTCATGGGTATGCCTTTTAGGGGAAGAATTCATGATCCATTTTTGACCTATCTGAAGTTATTTATCAAAGTGTTACTCAGTGACATTTAACCTGTGTTGAAGATGCCAAAAATCTTACCTCTCATCTGAGGTTATTTTGTTACAGTTTTATTCGATGACGTTAACCTGTGTGGAAGAGGTTAAATATTTTGATTCTTTTGATATTGTTTGTCGGTGTATTATTCGATGATGTCAACCTATATGGATAAGGTCAAATTAAGGAAACCATTTGAGATTATAGTCAAAGTTACTCTTTAATCTTTGTCTTATAATATAAAGATAACAATTTGTCAAGTTATCTTCTCCTCAATGTTAAAATATCCTCTAACTTTGACTTATTTCTTGGTCTGGTAATAAATTAGATGCTCAAGAGTTACCCCAGTTTTTAACAAAAGCTGAAGGATCAAAATTTGATGAATCTTCATTCTTTTTATGTGTTCCTCCAAAATAATATTTTCTCCACCATATAGATGGTGCTACTCTGAACATGAAGTCAAATTGTCAACCATTATGAAGATGCAAAGGGAATGTTTCCCATATATAGCCAAGCATGCGTAAAACTTGGAGAGAGTAAAACTTCAAACCTTAGTATCAAATCCAAAGACACATAGATAAAAGAGAATAAGAAACTCCATAATTTTTATGTGAAAAAAAATCTCAAAAGTAGGGGAAAAAATCATGAGGCCTAGCCTAGTAAAAATACTCCACTATATATCAACTTTTGGAGTACAAAGTATAAATTGTATCGATAGCAGGATTACAAGATTGTATGTGAGAAATCCTGATAATGAGAATTCCAAAATAAGGTTACAACAACTATGCGATGGTTGTTGTAGTGGTTGTGGAATGAAGCGATAATAGGCTGACACAACAACTGGTTTTGAATGAACTTCTTCTCCCAGCCTTTCTCCCAAGTTTATTTCTAGCTCCTTTCTCCCCTTTATGACAAGAATGGGGTTCTATTTATAAGATTATGAGAGGGGTATTTTGGTCATTGTAGCCAAAATCCCAAAACACTCCATCAAATGGTTTATATCGATTCATTTGATCATAGATAATTTTTTGGAGATTTGACCATTCAAACGATAGATTTGAGGATTCATCTTTGTCAAGGCCATTCCATAAAGACGCCAAATTTGAAAGTTATTTGATCATCCAGTCAGTATTTTAAAGTTTTCATATGTAGTTTTTGGGCTTGATTTGAGCTCATTTGGGCTCGATTTAACCCAATTCTAGCATTATTAGAGTCATTTCACTGAGTCAATTAATTTGATTGTATACATGCTTTAACTTGATATTCGTGCTTAATTTATAAATTTTATATATATATATATATATATATATATATATATATATATATATATATATATATATATATATATATGGGTTCTTCGAATGTTGGGTGCTTCTTATTTATTTTCAAATCTAGAGATTCATTTTTATCCAATTACCAAAAAATTTTAATATTTTTGAAAAATGAAAAATGTGTGCTTGTGAGAAAAATTTAACATGTTATTTTAGTTTCCTTAAATAGCATTCAAGGAATTATTCTAAGTTCTTTCAACTTGGAAGAATGTTTTTTTCTATTTACTTGGCTTTTATATTATCTTTATTGTTTGCGCTATGATCTAGCAACCTCATTGCTTAGCATGTTTACTATTTCAATATAGCTTCATTAGTTTGTCAATATTATGTTTTATCATTATTATGAAAGAGATAGTTATCACCAATTATTAAATAAAAACTTCATGCACTTATAAACAAGTTGAGAATGCTTCATAAAGTATAAGATTTTTTTTATATAAAAATGTATGAAGGGAAAAAAAATCACATGTTGTGACCTATTTAAAAAGATTTTATTAATACAAATTATATATTATAAAAAGTATGCTTTCTTATAGTTGGACAAGATATTAATATAATTATGCAATGTGGTAGATAAGAACTATTTACCCTTAATGGTGATGGTAGGTGTTAGTCTTAGTGGCTACAACGAACATTAGTCTTGGTGACTATGATTGGCATTGACATTATTAAAGATAGTAGATGTTAGTTTTGGTGGCAGGTGTGGATGTTCATGGGCACTAAATTTCACTCAAATGCATAAGCACCTGGGCACACTAGTGTGTAGGTGAAAGTGTGGCCATGTGTGTGGGTGTGAATCTATAGCATGGATAATATTTAGCTGAAAAAGCAAAAAGTGTAAATTATGTGGCTTGACCAAGAGTTGACTTTTGTACATATGCCTGAATTCAACAAGTCAAATATGATTTTACATATAAATGATATTGTAGATGCATTTATAATAATTTTTGAGTATTTTTATTATTATAAATTTATTAAATACTTAATAGTAATTTTTAAATGAAAAAAATTACAAATGATTGATTTTGAGCCATACTTTGATGAGACTTAATTTTGGCTATCTCAAAGATATTTAAAATATATATTATGAGTTTTGAATATGACCTTTTATAATGATTTTGACTCATGAGTGGAAGAATAAGCTTGTGAATGCCCTTAGATGCCTATTATTTGAGAGATATATTTTTAGTTTATTAGCCATTTTAATTTTTGCATGCACTATTTTCAAAGTATTAGTAATATTCATACTCAATAAATATATTAAAAATCAAAGGCATCTAAAGTACATAATATGATGCATAATCCTAGATTTCTTGAACTTTGATCATCTTTATTTGACCATTGAGTTCTTCTCCAAGCTTCAAACACTCTTGGCATGCTTAATATTTATTTGAATCATTATGATGGTTTCTACTCATTTTGATGATTACCTTGATTTTTCAAACTTGTTAATTCATGTTATAAATTATTAAACGATATCATATAAGGCTTGTTATAATTAAATCAAATAATGAACATCACATAATGCATATTAAATACAATCAACTTTCTTTGAATATTTTCTTTGATATTTTTATACCATAATCAAGATTTTATTTAAGGGTTTTATTAGAGTCTAAAAATTTTAAGATGCAATTGATTAAAAGAGTTTGCTTTTATGAGAAACTTGATGCCATAACTAAATAAACACCATTAGCTCTATTTTATTCATGACAGGATATGAATTCATTTCGTTTATTACATTTATCTAAATATTTTAAATGTATATAGTGAACTATTTTCTATCTTCCATTTTACTTTGAGTTCTTGTTCTTTACAACTTTCTTAAGATAAACATATATGTATTTCACCTAACTTTCATTAAACCCATTAGGATCCTATCTCTTGAGATTATACTTTTTCTTCTATTTTCTTCAAATAAAAAGGTATAATGGTTATGAAGGTTTCTTGCTCAACTTTTTAAGGTGAGTTTGACTTGTGGTAGATTTTGTTAGAATCTAAACAAGGATTAAGTGTTGATGTAGGTCATTAAGTATCCAAATATATAAAATAGTGTTTATATTATTTTATAACTTAATATTTAGCTAGTTACTTGAATGTCTAACAATTATGTTGTGATTCATTTGTTAATGTTAACATGTCCTTATATTTAGTTAACACTAATATTGTGATAAATGGTTTAATTACTCCTATTTGTAGCATAAGCTCAATAAATCACCATATATTTAGTTATATACATTAGTTTATTTGTGGCATTATTGTTTGATGATATTAGACTGTGTGGCGAAGTTAACTCATCTCTATTAATTTCTTCGTTATTCAGTCACTCGCTTCATCTTATACTCAACATAGTTTTATATTTGTCTTATTACATATATAAGTAGGTTTAATTGAATGTTATTAGTATTATGTGACTTTTATATTAAGCTTAGTTTTTAAACACTTTTACATTAGCTCATCACATCTTAGACATTTACATCATCTTAAGCCATTATAGTTAGGGGCAAAACTATGAAGAGGAGGACGGGGCGGGGAGGGTCAAGGTAGTTAACTTCCTTCAAATTTATAATTTTTCTTATATGAGGTGATCAAATTAGTCTTTTGCCTCTAAAAAATAATATTTTGCCCTCTACTTTTAGCCTAATATATAAATTTTCCCATCTTAAATAAAAATTGATTCCGCTCCAAATTATACTCTTTTATATTCTCAAGTTATGCATGCTCCTACTAGAAACAATGAATCATATCAACACGAGATAACTATAAGCCTTCAGAACAAAGATTAATACATGTTCTTATAATTCAAATCAATTATTATCAAGTATAATAAATCTCAATTTTGTAAGGAAATCTAAACTAAATTTAATTCTTTGCTTGGGAGATAAGCTTGAATGAAACTCATACATATCATGATGAATGTGATCAGTATAGTAGTCCTTTAACATATTACAAATCCCAAAGAGATATTTGGATCTCAACAACCAATTATAATGAAGATTATGAAACAAAAATCTATACTACGATTTATTAAAAAAGTATATTAAATCTTCATCCAAATTTAGCTTAGGAATATTTTAAGTTAATATTTTATTTCTTTTTTTCAATACCAAATAAATCTCAAATTTTGATCTCGTTACATTTTATGAATTATTTTTAGATGGTATCTCTAAAAAAAGTACACAATATATAATAGAGCATTAATTATTGGATGATAATTTTAAAAAATAAATTCACTTAGATGGAACCTGAATCCTTCAAAATACTAACCACTTCCTCCAAAGCCTTATAAGAAGACCCCTCTTCTCCATAGCCTCTCGCTTTTTTTAATCTCTTCCATTCTATGTCGTGATGCCTTCCCTTCCTCCCTACCATCAACTTCTGCACCTTTACCTTCCCTCCTCACCAGCCCATTCTCCTCCGCCCTCACCCTCAATGCCACTTTCGCTCCTTCCACAAGCAAAATCGCATTCATCCTTTGCTCCGAGTGAAGCGGCCAAGCGATCATCGGCACGCCATTCACTAAGCTCTCTAATGTGGAGTTCCACCCACAATGCGACATGTATCCACCTATCGAATGGTGACCCAATATATATTGTTGTGGTGCCCATGAGCATCATTCCCCTTTCCTTTGTCCTCTCCACAAATCCTTCAGGCAGAAATTTTGCAAGATCATCACCGCTTTGATTCGGGTCCAAAAAACTACCTCCTAGCCCAGTGATGCTCCCCGCCCGCACCACCCAAAGAAATCTCTGTCCACTCATCTCCAATCCAAGGCCAAGCTCGCATGCTTGCCCCTATGATAGAGTGCCACCGCTACCAAAACAGATAAACACTACCGACTCACTTGGTTGCTGATTCAACCACTATATACATTTATGTGATGGCTCTTCACAACTCATGTGTAATGGAGATCCTATAAGCGACCCGATCGGCCAAACTTGAGATTTCCCATCACCCCTCTATTACACAAAATTTTATTTAGCATGCTTTATGATAAAATAATTATGAAATAATATTAAGAAATAATAATAATAATTCCACCTCTTTAAGAAACTTCACAGCACCGGCTTCCAAGGCTGCGAAGCTGTTCACTAGAATTCCATCGACGCCATCATATCGCCTTGCATTGTCAACCATCCAAGTAGTGACCTCGCTCTCCCTCTCCTCTATAGGATCCATAAAATCCTCTCCATTCAAGGGAACACAACCCGGCAGCCGCAGTGGCTCCGGTTGGTCTCGAAACTTGTCGACGGTGGTGATCTCCACGAGAGTCGGGAGGTGGTGGATGAAGGAAAGGTAGAGAAGGTTGGTGGGTATAAAAAGGTATTTTGGGATGTTGAGCTCTTCGGCCATGGAAAGGAAGATGATTCCAAAGATATCGAAGATGAAAGCGACGAGGTGGGTGGTTCGCCGGAGAGAGAAGAGGGTTTCACGGATGGGAGAGACGGAGTGGGTCATGGTGAGCAATATGCGTGTGATGGGGTCAGCGTCGATTGGGTGGTCTACGAGGGGGAGTTGGATGATGGAAGTGGAGGGAGGGAACAAGGGAGGTCGGAGAAAGTGATGATGGTGGCGGTGAAGTGGTGGCAGAGAACAAGGAGCCTGGTTAACTCGGCGAGAGGGTGATGTAATGCCGGGGCTTGAGACGATGACGATGTGGGGAGATGGGTTGGTATCCGTCATGGTCGGACTGAGAGAACTCGTTCTGTTTTGTGGACGAAAGTTGGGGGTGGAGAAAGCAAGTTTATATTTTGCCGAGGTTTATAGATAAAATTTCGGTGATTTTTATGTTAGGGAAAACCACGTCACGTACCCACCATCTCTTAACCCAATTGGTAGATGACGAGGTCAGATCGAGATAAGGCAGAGTAATCTTTAAATGTGATGTGTGTAATTAGATAACAACCAATCCTCACCCACAAAATAAATAGGGTGTTGGGTGGATACCCATTCCCAAAAAAAAAAAAAAAAAACCACATCGCGTTATTCTTTTTTTGTAAAGATAATTGCAGATTCCGGATTTTATGTTTGAATTTTAATAATTTGATATTATTTGAGGCTCAATGAATATATAATTATTATAAATTAATTATAAAATATTATGTATTAATTATAAAATTTTATATATTAAATTTTAAATTATTTATATTGAAGTCAAATATAAAAGCTATATTCAAAGACAGCATTTAATAACTTTTTTTTTTATTAGTACTTAGTAAGATTTTAAAATATTTGAAATAGCTAATTGGATGATTTTGATTTGAAAAAATATAAAAATAATAAAGATATTTATTATAAAATTATGATAAAATAGAAATATTAAAGCATAAGTAAACAAAAATTTTTATTAAAAATAAATAACATTTTCTTAATTTGATGGATAAAAAATAAATTTATAAATTTTATTATTTTTTAAATGAATAAATCATAGAAAATGTTGAAATATTAATCATAAAATCTAACATGAGATAATAAAATATTAAAAGATAAGTTTTTTTATAGATATTCTACATCATATATAATATTATCTGTGAATAATATAAGAATATATTATATATATTTAGAGCTCTTTTAATCAAGATGTTCTAATAAATTTTTTTGACTAATAACTAATATTTGGAGCTCTTTCGATCAATGAGGTCAATTAATAGTTAGAGTGATGGTTATTTGTATTGATCAATTTTGAATGTAAAGTAAATATTGAGATCCTAACTTTTTTTTATGTTTGATATGGTGCAAAATAAAATCTTTAAAATAATGTGATGAATTTAGAATACATTGGAAGAGTTAATTCTTTGTGTATTTAGAATTGGCAAAATTTTTAAAATAAGCATAATTATAAACATTATTAGCGGATTAGGCATTTTTAAAAAAAAATTTAGAATACGCCTGCCTAACGGGACCGCTTAAATCAAATTTTTTTAACGGACCATCAACCGAGATGATCCCGATCTCTCGCTTCGCTGTTTTCTCCTAGGGAGAATCTCTTGCCGCCGCCTACGCTACGCCGGCCAAATCGGGCCAAGGTCGACGACGGTCTCGCCGCGCCTGATCCCGCCACCGGCCAGATCCAGCCCTTTTGGCTAAAAAAGGTATTTTTGTGTTTTTTTTCAAAACAATGGGTAATATGCATATGTGACATATTTGTTGTATTTGATAATGTTTGTAGCACACATATTATGGATCTAACTTATTTTAGTATTTTTAGGTATAATATTGGTGTGAAATGATTATCGCACCATTATGTGTAATGTGGAGATTGGAGTTAGAGTGTGAGTTATAGGATATTTCAAATTATGTCTTTGTGCTATATCATTCATGTTGATGGGAAGGATCAAGTCATGCATGGATTAAGGTAATGAAGGTTCATGTAAGCATTTTATAATTAAATATAGTTTAATTTCAAAGAGAAAATAATTATTAAGTTTAAAATGTATTTGTGCTGTAAAGACAATTAATTTAAAAAAACTATGTTGATAAGTATATGCCCTATGTGCACAGATGTCACTAACACACACACACATACAAACTATTTTCTGGGCTCATATGATACCAACACCCATAATTAAATATCTAATCTTTATCTTTTTAAATCCTATTTCGTTGCATGTAATAATTAAAGTTTAACTTTCTTTTTCTATTAATTTTTTCTTAGGATGCATTTCAGTGTGTGTTTTATCTGCAGTGCAATTCAAGTCACACCAGTCAGACGTTTAGAGAATAGCGATAAAACTACAGTAAGTCCAGTATTTTGAAAATCGTTATAAAAAAAAATGATATTTTTCATCCTAAATTAAGTAATGAATGAAAACTATAATTTGATTTTAATATATATATATATATATATATATATATATATATATATATATATATATATATGCAATATATATTATTATTATTTTGTTATACAATTAAAGATATCACAAATATATCCTTAGGCTTACTTATAACATTTTGTATTCAGATTTTAAGAGTAATGAATTTTTGTAATATTGAAATTAATATCTATTTCTTAGGATTAACTTTTGATATGTCTCATTTATATTTATTTATTTTATCCAAACTTCTACCTGGCTACATTAATAATCCCTTAGCAGTAAGGATGCCTCCTCACACTTTCCTTAACTCATCTAATAATAAAAACAGCTCCAACTATACCACAAAAATAGTGTAATAATCCCTTCGCAGTAAGGATGTCTCCTTACACTTTCCTCAACTTATCTAATAATAAAAACAGTTCCAACTATACCACAAAAATGGTGTATTTTTCAAAACAATCTAACAGTAATATTATGATTCTAGAAGAATAATGGTAGAGCATAGTTGGATAAAAATAAAATCTTTATCTTTATCATCAATTTTGAATCAATAAAGGGCAAATCTGAAATGACTCGAAGAAAGCACCTAAACGCTTATGCAGTGGTGTATTAAATACATACAAAAGGCAAATTATTATTGTTTCAGACGAAGATAGTTTTAAGAGCACTTACTTTGCATACATATCATTTATTTTGATCTAACATAATCCAAACAAAATCTTTTTTTTTTAATTAAAGAAAATTGAAATGAGGTTTTTCTTTTCATCTATGCTAACAAGAGATTCCATCACATTTAAAACTTTAAACAATTTATCTTTTGACAAAATTCTATCATCTTCATTTCACAATATTGAAATCATTGCTTATAATAAACTTTTTAAACTTATAATTAGTGCCACCCAAATGCTTTGATCTAGAGAATGCCTAATCACTTAGTAAAATATAAGAGGTTGGATCAACTTAGAAGGAATTATGTATAGCAACCACAAAATCAAAGAAAAAAAAATAAAGCAATACATGAAAATAAAAGACCAACACTTATATCCTTCTACCAAAATAATTTTTGAAATCCAAATGCTAACAAGAAGTCTACTATCAAATTATATAAGGAGTGTATAAATCAAAGAGTCACCTTAAATGGTTTGATCACATAAAACATTAGCCATCCGATGACCTAATTAAAAGAGTAGATGTATCATATTCGTCTTATGTTTGTTATTTGTGTTTTATAAGATAACGATTAATTTAGCTAATTTAAACAGTTCGCTTCTTGATTTCCTCGATACAATATATTTGATTTGAAAATGAGTTTAAGCACGCTTTTCTCGGTGTTGTATTATGGCAAACTTGGGCGATTATTTCATTCCTACATATATTGGCGGAAAAAATCATCCTATATCAATTTCTCACTGGGCTAATTTTTGCAGTGTTCAAGATCGAATCATGCGATCACTAAATATTGATTCGACATGGTTCAGGATTAATCTCATATGTAGGTTCCCTGTTGGTGCCAGTTTCATTACTACACCACTAAATGATGGCGAAGTTTATGGTCGGCCATCAATGCAAAGAATCGACAACTGTCATATATGTTAAAATTGAAATGAAACAAACTGTTGATTCCGAAGCGCATGATTATACTGCAGATGAATTCCAGGCAATTGAAACTTCTCAACACCACTTACCACCACAAGGATCACATCATAGATAATTTATTTGAACTGCTTGTTTGTGTTCAAATTTTCACCTTAACCTAAAACACTGCATTCATGGTGAAGATGTAGACATATCTGCATCTCCTATTCGTAATCATATGGCTTCAACTTCCGTGAAATATTAATGAGTACCGCCAGGTGATGAGGTGGCTCCTCCAAATCGGGATGAGGGTGAAACAATGCCCGTAATGAGTTCGCATAGATGATAAATAAGGTGAGATGGGGGAACAACAGTATCCAAACGTTACAACCAGTCAGATATTAAGAGATTACTCAAACAAAATAACGACCTTTGAGGAGATCATGTTTAGTAACAATGAATATGTTCAAGCTTGTCAGTCAACCCAAGAATGGGATGAAGAACTAAACTTTGATGGTCTCCCAGCAAATTCTATTTTCCTAGAAGATAATTTTATTCCAACAGACCAAACTGAGAGAATATGCTTCCATGACAAGAGACACCTCTTTACACCGTGGTTGGTCAATCACAAATAATGTGGAATATGTCACATGTGATTCTAATAAAATGAGGTTCACGATATGTTGCATTCATAGCAATAATCCTAATAGGCCATGTTTGTGGCGTCTATGCTCGCAAGAGGCTTGGTGGTGCTTGGTGATTTCAAGTACACACATGTTCTCATTCAATGCTGAGCACTAGACATAGGCAATGCACCTCACAATTTATTAGTTACTACATACAGCCTGTTATCAGATGTCAGTTGGACTTGAAACCTAGGGAAATTATTGGTCGAATGGACTCAAAGTTTGATATCAGAGTTTCATATATGAAAGCATGGGATGCACGCAGGAAAGTTATACAAACTATATTTGGTAGCTGGAAAGAGTTGTATCGTTTGCTGGATCAATTCATAGTTGTTGTATGTTCAGTTATGCCTGGCACTGTGTATCAAATCCAGTCAAGCATTCCTGGCCGATTTCAACTCATTTTCTGGGCTTTTGGACCATCCATAGTTGATTGGCAATTTTGCAGACCAGTGCTAAGTCTTGATGGTACTTTCCTATTGGGAAAGTACAGAGGTACATTGCTAACTGATGTTGGTATCGATGCTAATAATGATTTGTACCCTCTGGCATTTGCTATCGTTGAAGCAGAATGCAATGAGTCATGGACCTGGTTTATTAGGAGTTTACAAGACTTGGTTCCAATTATATGCACACGACCTGATTTATGCATTATTTTTGACCGTCATTCCGGATTGGTGTGTGGATGTTGTGAGATTTTACATTGGGTAAAACATCGCCACTGTTTACGCCACCTCAGGGAGAATTTCAAAAAGGCGTGTAGAATGATGAGAATTCTTGATACAGAGTTCATGTGCCAGAAAATGTATGTTGCAGGAAATATAACTGACATCCACATTCACACACGTTACATGACAGATATCAAGAATATCAAACCGTGGCGTAGAGTGGCTGATGTGACAAAGATGGTGGACATTATGCTTACCATTATGGCACCATGACAATAAACGCATCAGAGTGTTTGTGTTAAAGAGGGCACGTGGGTTACCAATCCAGGCTTTAATCACATCAATTTTCTATAATGCTGCGCCTTTCAACAAAAGACTCAAATCGCTTCGACCGATCCCGCAAATGATTCACTTGTTTGCTCCACGTGTGAAGGCTCAGCTCCAGCAAAATGAGCGTGTAGCTAGAAGATTCTTAGATCCCACACGAATAAACGTGATCGAATACTTGGTTTTCACAATGTCCTATATGTCGTTCAAGGTTGAAGTGCAAGATCAAGCCTGCATCAGTACATGCATGCTCAACTACTACATATTCCATGTCCTCATGTCATTGCTGTGATGGGACAATATCACATAAACCACACAGACTATGTCTCTCCTTACTACACTCTACAGATGTACCGCCATACATATGAAGCTCAATTTCATGTTATCCCCGATCGTTAAGACTGGTTAATGTATTTAGCGGGTCAGCACAAAAAGGAACTTACACCACCAAATGTTAGAAGGAGAACTGGTAAGCCTAGGACCCAGCGATATACAAGCACAATGGACGAGAACATACAGCGATCAAACAAAATATGTGGTATATGTAAAAATTTGGGGCATAACAGGACTACTTGTACACAAAGGCGAGTATTTCTGTCAGGCATATGTGTTTTACTTGTACTTTGCCCGTCACTGTCTCCTTTCTGTACTGAGAACTTTGTATTGTACATTTTTTCTTTCAGACCTGCATCGTACTAGAGTGGCGATGTCCGTTGGTCGAGATATGGTGGGTTCCATTGATGCTTGAATTGAGTGGTACCTCCCTGATCGCGTTCTCAGGCAGTTCAGGCTATCACCTAGAGTCAACGTAGATCCTATAGATCCTTCATTTCAGCGAGTCGATGGACGGGGAAAGGCTAACGTTGATCAAAGTACCACCGTGCTTACATATTATAAGGAAGCCGATACCCATGTCATTATTGCGTGGGTGCGCTCCACCCTGCTGACCAGTGATACATGAGGTGGTATCGATCTTAGGCCTCCTTATACATGCTTAGGGCTCCGACCATACCACCGACCACCTACTATCCTCGTGCTCCTAGAAAGAGACTGATGGTAAGTGCTAAAAAAATTTTATGCTATTCAAAAATTTATATGTTTAACAGACAACATAATTTCTTTGTCTCTACAGAGAGAACATATCTTGGACACGCAGGATATATTCCATGCTTATTTTAGGAGAGATCTGGACACTGATTTTCAGCATTCAATCAATACTTATGAGGAGTTATGCAGGAAACTTAGGAAGGACATGCACATATCAGATAACAGATATAGATGTGATGAAGCTAGCCTTTATGCAATAGTCTTGTCAGCTACATGCTTCAAGATTTGATGCAGGTCCATCGTCCATGCCAAATGTCAGTCCATACACTTACCCATATGACACACCGCCGTACAACCGTAAAGGCATGTTCATTCCCATTTCACCTCCGGCAGTTGCTCTTCCATGTATCCTCACGATCCGCCTACATGCCAATGCATGCGCTGTACGCCCCTTTCAGGACCATCGCAGAGATACCGGATGTTACACCTCTCGAAGCACCATCAGGCGGAGATGATGTGCACGTTGAAGATCACTTGCGCTGACCGCCCCTACACCGCATTATACTCCAAGGAGTGACACACTTCCACCAGACCGCCCATTAGATGTATTCTAGCATACAGAGTTGTAGATCATATGATGAGCGTTCTAGCACTATTTTATATTTTCTATATACATTGCCACTGCATGACACCATTTATCCATGTAACATATTTCCAATTTAAGTAAATTGCTTCTTCCAAGCGGAGTAATAGAAATATCCTTTTAACCATAAACTGTCAGACTATTTAACTTTCAGAGAATTTCGTGCCGTTATTTTTAAATTTTTCAAATTGCAACTAAAATTTTTAACAGAAACATCAAATTTTTTTATGCAAGGTGCCACAATCTCAATTCTGAGTTAACATGAAAGTTGTGGACAATTTCGTGCCGATTCCAACGATACTAAGTTTGAATTCGTAACGAACTAACGATAATGATCAAAATACGTAGTGGTTAGAATTTTTTTATTTAATATTTTAGGCCAATCGCCGAGAAGCGACCTACATCCGCATGACGCCGGTAAGTCGCCTTGCCGATCTGCTATACCGATCAGCATATATGTCAGACCCGCGACGCTCAATGACGCCTATTTTTTTTAAATTTTTTTAAAAATATGCCTAATCCACTATTTAAGGTTTTAATCGTGCTTATTTTAAAAATTTTGCCTTTAGAATTCGCCCGATTTGATCTGAGCAAATTCTAAATACATCAACCAAATGTAGAATTATTATCATGCGGTTGTCCTCTTCGCCGTCACCTCCATTCCAATGACATTTCACACTATGGTATCAAAAGAAGAAACATTCTTCTCGCCTCAAATGGTAGCATAAAGCTCAGATATTTTAGATGTGCTAGTCGTGTGGGAGAGAAGGAAACTCCTGTTTTGATGATGGGCATGCTAGCGTTCATGGCATCGGAGTGGCATAAGGAGAATAATAGGGGTTCGTCGTCATCAGATACATATGGGGGCTAAGTTGCAGCATGTTGGAGATAGCCGGCAGGGGATCTTCAAGGCCGGAAGTTACAAATCCATTTTCAGTGATATATCAGGTTGGATTCATCTTCAATGTGCCAAGGATTTCGGCATAGATTTTGGAGGAAGCATAAACTTTTGGCTCCAACAC
Organism: Cymbidium sinense; assembly: GCA_021442155.1. Lineage (NCBI taxonomy): Eukaryota > Viridiplantae > Streptophyta > Magnoliopsida > Asparagales > Orchidaceae > Cymbidium > Cymbidium sinense. The sequence continues at coordinate 182,399 of JAKCPB010000114.1, read as the reverse complement.
TTGTCTCTATGATGAACTTGTTGATGATCTAACGAATAGCTATGAATAATAACTTACGGATGACGCTAGTTATGACATGAGAGAGATTTAATGAAAGTACTATTTTTGTTTCTATTTATATATTTTGTATGTTAAAATTGCAAATTTTAAAATTTAAATATTAAATATATAAATATTATAAATTTATGTGCTATGTATGTAAAATCTCCATTTATAATACGCTTCAAAATTATTAAATCAATCAAAAATTATAATTAAAGTTATTTTAATGTAAATTTATATTAATAAGTAAATTCTTTGTTTTAAAATTATTTTTATTAAAAATTTATAATTTATTATAACATAAATTAAAAAGTTGATCGTGCAATATTCTTCTCCAATAATAGAGACTTTTTATTAAATAATGCAAACAATCAACTGTCAAAGCATCGTGATATGTAGTGACATATTCTCCTTTAAAATAGAAATTATATATATATATTTTTAAGGCTTATTCAACAATAGTGGAATCATAATATTCGTGTTGAATTTTTTTAAATAATAATTGATCCTTCGTTGAAAGATTTTTTTTATTATTTTTTTATTTTTTGTTTAAATTTTTTTTATTTTTATAAGTTATACATCACAACAATATGGGTGGACCACTAATGAATACTAGGCCCAAAAAATTCATGAAAGAATTCAACTTTTCTCACCGACGGTTCTTCACCGCAGACAAGCTATTAAATGGCGAATAGTTGCCTAAACATCACATTCGTACGTAACAGTCCCATAAAAAGATATTTATGCTGTAGATGCTCCCGATTGGTGCGGGTGCTTTTAATTTTTTAAATATAATTTAATTTTATGACATTTTTATGAATCTTTTTATTTTATATAAATTGCTTTCAAATTTTAGTATTTTATCTGTAATGTTATTATAAATATTTTTATTTTAGATGAGTATAGATATCTTCAACTTCAAATATATAATACATATATATTTAATAATTTAATTTTTTTAAGATTAAATAGTTATTTGAAATATAAATTCTATAATACTTGACTATGCATTTTAATATATATATATATATATATATATTAAAATGCATAGTCACCATCCTTATAAGAATCATCCCTATGAAAGAATCATGGATAAGACCAAGTTGCTCCAATTCATGGGAAGAATCATGAATTTAATATTTTTCTATTATAGGGGTAAGTAATTTAGTGATTTGCCCCTCAAAAACATTCATTTGTCATGTTTCTATTATAAGGGCAGATATACAATAAAAAACTCTATATGAAAGTTAATGTCTTCTAATGATATGGGTCTATTTTATAAATATAAAAGTTTAAACAAAAAATTATTATACTTTGGTGTTAAAAAAATAAAAAGTTTAAACTAAAAATTTTAGTTTTATACATTGAAATGTTAGTTTGTTATTTAAATTTAAATTTTAATTAAATGATTATATGCTTAATAATATTTAAATAAATCTTATTAACTTAATCAAATACAAGCTATTTGAGTTAAATTTTAAATTAATTTTTTGTTAAAATTATTAATTTAAATAAATTTTATTTTAAATTGAAATTATATACATTAGACATATGAAAATAATTAAATAATATAATATAAAAATATTAAATTTATATATTTATTAATATTATTAATAATAATATTATTATTATTGTTGACCCTCGGTCGCATGACTTGAGCCGAAGGAGCACCCAAATCAGACAGAAGGATCGCACGTGAGGCTTCCTCCTCCCTCTCTCGTTCGTTCCTTCAACCGCAACCCGATCTCTTCTCCTCAACCGTTCCCTCCCTCCCGCACTCTCTTCCTCAACCGCAAACAACCGTAAGCCTCGTCTTCCTTAAAACCGCAAGTATCGCAAGTTGGAAGGGCTGATCCTCAGAGAAATCCCGAAAACCCTCTCTCTCGCTCTCGTTCGCCCTACAAACATCGAACCGAAGGCTCTTCTTCATTTGTTCTCTCCCGTTTTCCTTCAATCAACAAGCGACCCGCAAGCACAATCCCATAAGCTCTCATTCTCCTCGCCTTCTCTCGTTCATCTCCACCAAAACCGAAAGCCAAAATGCCCTAACCTAAACCTCTCGCTTCATTCGGCTCCCTCCCCTTCTTCTCTCGTGCCGTTCATCCTAGCTGAGGGAAGGAGCATGCGATTCCTTCTGTGCGAGTCGAGCAAACCGAGCCCCTCCTTTCCATTTGGCCAAAACCTCCTTCGCGCCCCTATGCTTCTCTAAATCCTGTAAACCTGTGTACCGACAGGATTGAGTAAATCCAGATCTTTCTTGCAAAAATACCGATTGGTTTGATTTAAGATTAAATCCGGCTTAAATCCAGCTCAAGTCCTGCAGCCAAATATCCCCTCTTTTTGATTCACTCTCTCGTTCGCTCAATCCGCATACCGCAAGTTTGAACGCGTTCTCCTATTTTCCTTCAAATTGAAGACTCGCATTTCAATCCAAAATTATGAGTCGAATTATTTATTGCCAAAACCTCCTTCGCCCCTATGCTTCTAAATCCTGTAAACCTGTAAACCTGTGACAGGATTGAGTAAATCCAGATCTTTCTTGCAAAACACCGATTGGTTTGATTTAAGATTAAATCCGGCTTAAATCCAGCTCAAGTCCTGCAGCCAAACATCCCTCTTTCTGATTCACTCTCTCGTTCGCTCAATCCGCATACTTAAAGCTTGAGCGTTCTCTTATTTTCCTTCAAATTGAAGACTGCATTCAATCCAAAATTATGAGTCAATTATTTATTGCCAAAACCTCCTATGCTTCTCTAAATCAAAACCTCTCCGAGGATTGAGTAAATCAGATCTTTCTTGCAAAACACCGATTGGTTTGATTTAAGATTAAATCCGCTTAAATCCAGCTCAAGTCCTGCAGCCAAACATCCCCTCTTTATGATTCACTCTCGCTCAATCCGCATGTAAGCTTGAACGTGTTCTCCTATTTTCCTTCAAATTGAAGACTCTCATTCAATCCAAAATTATGAGTCGAATTATTTATTGTGGTTGGTTATGAATGTGTAAAGAAATGGATGAATATATATATATATATATATATATATATATATATATATATATATATATATATATATATATATATATCTTCTGCTTCATTAGAGGTTTGATTTAAAATCATTATAGGTCGAAGACACCGCCACATTGTCAGCTGCATCAGTGCCAAATTGGGATGCCGACTTATACAAAATGAAATTTTTTGAGTAAATTTTAGATTTAAAAAAAAAAGAGGGATGAGATTTGATAGAAATTACATATATTTATTTTTATGTATATCTATTGTTATTGTAGAACGGATTGAAATTTTTGAAGTCTTCAAAAACCACGTCATTGGCAATTGGCCAAATAGTTTTGATTTAGCTTTGAGAGGGAATCTGTCGAAATCTAATTTAAATTTTTGGACTTAGAAAATAAATAAAAAAGAGAAGGAAAAAGAAATAATTGAAGATCTTAAATAGAATTAAATAAAAGACTTAAATCAAAATTTTGGTCATAATAAGCTAAAATGTAAAGTTATAAATGCATAAAATAAATACGAGTGCTCATATGAAATTTGAAAAGATGACCTATAGTAATAAAACTAAATGGACATTTGAATAATCTCATTTAACTTTAAGCGAAACCAAAAGATTTCAATTGCATATTGTAAAATAATTGGTAATGAATTTAAACTTGATTTTGAATAAAAACAGAACTTGATGTGGAGTTAAGGATAAATTTATGTTGGATTTGAACTCTTCTTATGTGAATAAAACTTTACTTTGAAAATTCTAAGTGTTAAATTCATGAACAAGTAATCAATATGAGCAATATTAATTAAGCATTTGAACGATCTCATTTGATGTCAAAAGAAGTAAAGATCTCAATTGAATATTAAATGACAAATGATTGGTGGTAAATCTAAATATCCAATTCCAAATTTAGAATAAACTGTGCAAGAAATTTGGTAGCTTTCTTGTAAGCACAAATCTAATTAGGCAACTCATGATTACTCATGAATGTGGCCTTTAAAAGGATCATTTGGATCTTGCGCTTAAAGTCGGGTTTGAAGCACATGAGATTGGTTGAGTGCTACTTTCAAGATAAAGTGAAAATCAGATGAGCTTCATAAGAAATTCTCAATGAAACTAAATAACGTATTAGCAAGTATGGTCAAGACTTCTTAGTGAATAATTGACTCATATTTGAAAAAGAGTCTCAATTTGGATAAGCTTGCTTAAAGAAGATATAACAGCTTGCTTGGGGAGAACAAAAATTGAATGTGATGACTAATGGAGGGGTAAATGTTCGTTAATAAGTCAAGCAAAGATGCAATGTTTTTGAATTGCAAAATGAAACTTAGCTTTGTTCCTTCTACGCCACTAGATTTACAATTCTTCATACAAGCATGTAGAAGACGATATTAAATTAAATTCTGCACGAATGAAGGAGTTTCCTTCAATCCAAAATTATAAAATTTTATTTTAACTATGTTTTCAAAGTCAATGATTTCATTAATTAGATGAAATTATCTAAGCTATAAATACATGCATGTGTTCGTACATAGAGATTTAAAGTAAAAATTTTAATATCTGAAAAGGTTGTACAGGTTAAGTTGGAATTAAATAAAAATATTTAATTAATCTCATAATTTAGATATATAATTATTTGAATTATTAAACACCCGCATGGGCCCTGACACTATGCTAAATGCTTAAACTTAGTGTATAGATGCGCTGGGTTGCTTCCTTTGGTCTTAGACCGTCAGTTAACAAAAAATTTAAAATTCAATAATAATATTATAAGAAATTCAACTTAGTGAAACATCTGAGAAGTTAATTCTATCATATGATAATATATTTGATCTCTATTATTAAACTAATAGAGTCGACAGATCTAAAGCATTACACCTATCCCAATGATAGTTGTGTTGAATGAAGATTTTAACTTGAGGGGATATTTCCATCAAAGTTTGATTCTAATTTTAAATCAAATTAACTTAAATTAAGTGTCAATCTAAAAATGCTTAAATAAAATTCAATCTCAAAAAACTTCAAGCTAAAAATTCAACCCACCTTATGCAATTATTTGTCGGAGGTGACAAATTAAGAAAACTCTAGCTCACAAAAGATCCAAAGTCAAATCAAGTGTTCTATTATGTCCACTCTCAATCAATCTCACACTAGTAAGGATGTGGCCCGTGTCCTCTGACTGTGTGACTTGGCCAGTAAGCTTCACATATGATGCAGTTACAACCAGAGTCCTCTGATCGGGTGATTGCCTTCAAATGGAACCATTATTTTACGATCACGACTGTAGTCTCTATGCTCTCTAATGGCTCTTCCCTTTGAGTTGTGAATCATAGGGTACACCTGATAGGGAAAAATCCCTCGATTAAGCTTATCTCCAGACAAACACCACCGAGGTCTAAGGATTTCTTGGATGATGTAACCCATGTGGATAAGGATCCTTGTCGTTGATTGACTACCTCCTCACTAAGACTACCGGTGATAGGATGACTAACCATGGGATCTAAATCGAGCATGTCATCATTCCCCCAACCATCCTCTTTAAGCTAATAATGATGAATTTCATAAATCTTGATTTTAAACTCCATATGCTACTATTATACGCTACGCATTTAGCGATCTAACGACTAGCCTTAATTGAAAGTTCTCTCTCAGCATTGGGAGAGATAATTAATTATAGGTGCTTGTGCCTATAGAAAACCTAGATCCAGGTCTAAATTCCTCAAAAAATGAGGGTAAAATCTTTAGGTAGTGTATTATCTACTATTCCATCTACCTTCTGAAAATTACACTGACACTTAAATCAAACTCTCTTCAATGTGAGAGGTCAGTGGCAAATTTTAGGAGTCCATAGATTTCTGTTGACTACATTGGGGATATGTTTCTCTTTCCATCTTTGGCTAGTCGAATTTGAGCTATAGTAGCAACAAAATATTTGAAAATTCAAAAAAAAGGTGATTTAAATGTGTGATAAATTTAAATTACTAATATATGAGGCTTTGTGTCAAATAAATTATTATGTAGAGTATATTTTTATTATACTATTATTTTATTCTATAGTACATCTACATTTTAAAAGTATGGGTGAAATAATAATTATTAATTACTAATCCCCATCTTTCACTTTTGTAGAATGGATCTACATAGCACTCCTTTGACTATTCAACTAGGGCGTGGTGCAAACATCTGCTTAGCTAATGCCTTCATCAACACAGGAGATGTTGGAACTACCATTCAATTTGGTAGCGTGAATTTCCCAGCTATTATAGTTGCAACTCTTGAAGTACCTGCCAGTGCAAGAAGTATCCACCCGTGGTGCACTCGTCCGAGGTGATGTCGGAAGGCCTCAGTTTATTGAAGCTCCTATTCGTCATGCTTGCTAACCAATTCAGCAACCCACTATTGTTAAGAAATTCTCCCGACAAAGAACTTCAGTTTTTGAAAGACTGGGTCAATCTGAAGCCCCCGTGATATAAAGAATCGTCAGTGGGCATACTGTATCTCTAATGCCTCATGGTATAGCTGCTTCACCAACTGAAATCTTTGCACTTGGAAGACATGATTTTGAGGCTTTCATTAGGAAGCAAATTAACCAGAAGGCAAAGAAGGAGAAGAAATATTGAACAGAGGACTCAGCAGATCCTATCTGAACGACCCAGTGAACAAACAATATTGCCACTAGAAGCGAGTATTCCTACCCATAATAATTTTGATAATCTAAAATGGGTAAAAATAAGTAGCTCTACTAATGAGGTGAAGTAGTCTTTCTAGACTTAACAACATCAAGCTCCACCACCACAGAGGAGACAACCTGAAACACTGTTCGCTAGAATACACAAGGTCCTTAAAGTAGCCATGGATAGAGGCTTAATGAAAAGAACATTTCAAAAGCCTATAATGATTGAAAATATTGAAGCCCTACCATGGAGGTTTTCATCTCTTATGGTGACTAGTCATCAAGGCAATTATGCTTCACAGGAGCATCGAAGCATGACACTTGGATCGCATGTCTAAGAATCCTCTGCCAAAAGGTCCCGGCGAAATGGCAAGCAAATATGGAGGCCAAGGCCCCGCGATAAAATTCTGAAGAAAGAAAGAGGCGTGACATCTGATGCACATATTCATAAATCCATCTCAAAAATAACTCATCAGAAGTGGATACCTAAAAGAAGGAATATCACTAATAAAACTTATGATGGTCGAAACCTTAGAGAATCCTCTAGGGGATCCCATTATCGATCAGATTCACCTCCATAAGAGAAGGTTGACTTTGATCGCAGTTCCTTAATGGAAGAAGTGTTTGATCTGCACACTGAACTAGAGATCCACTGGAAACATCAATCATAAATTCATGTGCAAGAACAAGATAACGAAGAGTAAACTATGGAAGTGGAAGTCATCTATATGGTCAGAGATATAGATGAACTTTCTGCTCAGCACCATCAACAATAATATGAATGTAGGGAACCTGAACCTGAATTCAATGTTTATGAAGGAGAGTATTCACAATAGCAAGTAGAAGATGGATCTTCATTTTCTATTGAAGAGGAAGAAGAATAAGATCAAAATGAAAAGAAGTTATGGGAGTTGAAGCTGTTTGTATGGTTGAACCAGGAAATGATCAACTTGGTACAAGATTTTACAATCAACATTATCGTTCAGCCCTAGCAACAACTGTCCCTGCAAATGCACAAAGAGAAGGATAGTAAAGTTCTTCCCCTGTAGATGAGCATGGAGAAGAACAATAATAAGAAATAGAGAAAGAAGAAGATCATGTACTTGTTGATGCCATGGCCCTAGCTAGAGAGCAAAGACAAATGCAGCGTCAAATAGAAGTCAAAGATAAGGAAATTGCATAACTTGGTACCAAGATAAATGACATGATGGTACAAATGAATATCATGATGGATATATTATAGAAGAATATCACATCAAATGTAGCACTTATTTTGTCTAATAATCAGCAGGTAGCTAATAATACAACCTCTATAATACCAATCACTCGATACCCAGTTCTCATATGCTACCCGGAGGAGTGAAGTTAATCAACTAGCCCTTCAACCTGTAATTTAGAATGTGTCTAGTGCACTAGGAACAGTAATAGTTACTCAACTAGAAATAATAATTAATTAAAAATAAAGGCAGTCATAGCTTCAAAGCAGGCTGAAAGTTGGTGAGTTAAGGTGGCCCTTACCCAGCTGAATTTGAACAAGTGTTATACACAAAAGATTAATCAGTACAAAAAATTAATATTTTTAGTGGACATGGTAATCCAAAGTAATATCTAGCCTAATTTAAGGCTACTTATGATAACATAAGAGGAAATGATGCACTGCTCTTCCGCCAGTTTGCCAGCAGCCTGACGACAATCGCTTTCGAGTGGTATGCAGAACTGTCGAATGATTCGATCAAAACCTTCACTAAGCTAGAGACAATATTCATGAAAATGTTCGCCAGTGTAACCAAGAAGATAACGATCGTTGACATTGCCTTGCTAAAAAAGAGAAAAGATAAATTAGTGACAAAATTTGTAACTCGTTGGCGTAACCTAAGCATGAAATGTGAACAAAAATTGGAGAACATGCAATTCAATTGTTAATGGGCAATATGGATGATAAAATCACACCATTTTTATGTATGGCATCAGTTACAACATTCCAGGACTTGCTTGATTGGGTGACCAAATTTGAAAAGTTAAACCGCCCTAAGTCTAAAATATATACAGATAAATCAAAGAAAAGTAAGCCTTCAGACTCAAGAAGAAATGAAACTCATACTACTTCCTATAGCTCAAGTGGTGAAAAATGAGCAATCTATAATATATATAAAGGAAAGTAGCAATGTACAATGGTAATAAGGGAAAGAAGCTCGTGCATCCTAATCCACAACCAAAATTGGTATTATGAGGCAATGATAAATCTCAGACTTTTTCAGGTGGTGGACATCATCTAAAACAAGCAACAAGAGTTGATGAGGGAATGCAGTCATCTCTTAAGGAAAAGATGAATAAATAATATTTTTTAGAAGGGATGGTGTGGCTAAATTATTTCGACAAGCATTCAAAGCTGGTCTATAATTACCAAAAATTAAAAGATTTGAAGGAGCTGATCAAGTCAATAATCTAAATTATTGTCCCTATTGGATGATCAACCATCCTATTGAAGATTATTATGTCTTCAAATATTGGCTAGAAAGGAAGTATCGATGAGGTGGATTTACATTATCCGATAGTGTTCTAGTCAATTTGAAAAGAGAGTCTACAAGGATGATTACATCCTCTTCCGTATCATCCATTAAAGACAAAAGAAAAAAATTAATTAGATTGAAGAATGGAAAATAATAGTCTCTAAAAAGACAGTGAAAATATTGAAGAAGCTAAAAGGTATCCCTAGTGTTAAGTGAAAATCACCACTTGTACCTATATTGGACTTAAAAGAAATGCTTAAACCAAGAATTTTAGCTTCTCAACGGCATTTTGATAAGACTACTTTATCACGATGATGAGCGCCTAGTAAATGTAGGCCATAAGTTCAAAAAAGCTAGCTAAGAAAAGAAGAGCAAGAAGAAGTCTATAACTCAAAATATTATTAACAACTTAGAAGAGTATCACCAACTGACAAGACATCCATTTAGGCTTGCATACTTTATGCCTAAACTTCACATTAATGAAGTGGATGAAGAAGATAATGATGAATATTTTCCAGAGGCTTGAATTATTTATGTCATATCGGATGTTCTCACTAAAATGATAAGGGTCGCAGAATTTCGACCAACATATCAAAATTCTTATTAGAAAAATAAGAAGAGCCTGAGGAGTTAACATATGAAATGTCTAATGACTCAATAAAAGGATAATAGTTCATACGAAGAATTATGTTTTCCCGATGGAGAAGAGTTAGACTCATCCACAACATCACATATGAAATGTTTAAAGTTGAAAAGTGAGTTTAACTCTTTCGATCAATCCTCTGGAATAAAAAGTGAATTTGAAGAAATTACTTCTTCAGAAGAATCTGAGCAAGACAAGGTGATTCAAGTTTAGTTGAGAAGTGGTAAAGTCTTACCACCATAATCAAAGAAGAGGAATTCAAATAAAGACAAAGGAAAAAAAATTGAAGCCAACAAAGATATCACTCCCAAGAATCCTAAAATAAAGCAAATCAAGTGAGAAGATCAATTATAATATTTTATCACATTTAAGAGAGATCTATGCACAATTAAGTGTGTATAAGGCTCTCTTGAAGTCAAAAAATCTCTAAGAAACTTTGATATAGGCTCTAAAAGACCGGAGAGTTATGAAGCTTACTTTGTTGAAAAATTTATGACTGAATCAATGCAAACTCAAGATCTCTCAGTAATCACATTTTAAGAAGATCTTATATTGGGAACAACGGATCACAACCGCCCTCTATATTACTGAGAGTGATAACTATTGACCTCACTTTTAGAGTGAGCTCTCAACCTCCTCTTCTTAGACTTAGGACCCTTCTAGATACTAAGATCTCCTTAGTCATAAGACACTTCTAGTGATTCGGTGAAAACTTAACCTAAGCCTAGAGACTTAGAAGGGTTAATCATAGGATTAGGCTATGCCTGTTGACTTAAAGAAATCACCTACCCTATAGCCTAAACCCAATCCATATGCACCTTCTCAAATCGAACCCAGATTCAAATATCAAACCAAATCTCAAATTCAAGTTCCAAAGCTAATTCCAAATTTGACTCCAAATGATTGAAACCCAAAATCAAATTCAAATCTTAAGACCCTTCTTAAGCCATATGAACCACCTACATAAGATTAGCCAAAACTCCCTTTAAATTGAATAAAATTCAATTGAATTCTTTAAAAATCAATTATTCCTTCATTTATATTCACAAATATAAATGAAATCCATATCCAAATGATCAAAACTAAATCAAACTAAATCAAACCGAACCAAAACTCCTTTTAAGCTTGATGGACACACCTCCATGTGCTTAACCAAATTAAACTTTAAACCAATACAAACTCAATCAATTTTCTTATAAATCAATTGTTCCTTCATTTATATTCACAAATATAAATGAAATCCAAATTTAAATGATCGAAAATATATCCAAAATCAAATCCAAACCCAATCTAAGCCCTTTAATCCAATTCTTTGGACTTAGCCAAATTCTATCCTGATCAAGTCAAAACCAATTGATTTTCTCTTGAATCAATCGTTCCTTCAATCATCTATCCAAATATAAATGAAATCTACAATCATCAAACCAAATTCAAGTCAACCCATGTCAAGCCTAACTTAGCCTTTTTGACTTGAAACTTTCAATTGAGAGAAAACCTATTGGACTCCAAATTGATTGTAGTTGGATTTATATTTCAATCATTGGCTCACATATAAATCCCACTAAAAATAAATCAAGCCAAAACCAAACCAATTGACCAACTTAGGTCTACTTGACCTTAACCTAAAGGACCTATTTGAGCCAACTTCCAATCCAACCCAAATTGGATTGAACTAAGCTCACCAAAACCTTCCACCATAATTGTTGATCACCCTAGGACAATTAATTGCAATCAATTGGGTCAAACCAAGTCAATTTGGTCCTTTGACCAAGTCAACCTTTAGCTCAAATGAAACCTAAACTAGCCAAAACCCATCATATACCAAATTGATTGAAACCATTGATCCAAACACACTCATAATAATTGATTGAACATGACCAAACTTTCAATTGAGGCAAACCAAATCCAATTGACCATTTAACCCAAGTTGACCCAAAATGGCCTAAAAAGCCAAAATGGGTCAAATCTCAATCTAACCCAAATTGATTGCAACCAATGACTCAAGTTCATTCCAAATTGATTATTGAACTTGACCAAAGCCATAATTGTGAGACCAATTGGTCAACTTGATCAACTAGCCCAAATTGACCTAAAGGGTCAAATTGGCCAAAATTCAAATTAAATCCAAATTGATTCAAACAAAAGGCTACGTTCATCTTCAATTAGCCAATTGAACATGAATCAACCCATAATCCAAGCCAATTTGACCAATTTTTGATCAAATTGGTCAACTTGACCCATTTGATTCCAAATGAGCCAAAATCAATCCTAAGCTAAATTAAACCAAATTGATCATACAAAAAAAACAAAAAATATATCAAATCATCATTTGAACCTAGCCTAAGCCTTAGTTTGACTCAATTTGACCAATTAATCAACCTAACCCAACATTACCCAATGTGACCCATTTGACCCAAATTGAGCTAAATCACTTGAAACCAAGCTATGACCCATTAGGGTCTGATCAAACTTGACCCAAACCCATTTGTGATTAGCCCAAAATCAACCCAACCCAATCAAATCTCACATAGGATTTCACCCAACCTTATTTAATTCTCCCCATCACATGCATTCAACTCCCCCCATCCATGGCATTCAATGAAACTGATTATATGGTAGTAGAAAAGGACTTTGGAGCTAAATCCAAAGTCTTCAATCAAGCCATCATCCATCACAACCACCTCCCCATCACATTTATTCAAAATTTTGACCATACCCTTCAAAGAAAGAAAAGATGGCTCATTCAAAAAGATCCTAAGTTTATTCAGCTCCCAAGAGCTTCCCCAAGCAAAGAGCATCCTTTCCCCACCTTCTTTGAGTGATTTTTGAGCTAAAAAACACAAAACTTAAGTCTTTCCAACGAGGAGGCAGCAACCATTGGTGAAGATGATATTTCAAAGGCAGGAAAGGGTTCAAACTCATTCCAAAGCTCCCTCTCACACCTAGGAGTTCACTCGAATCTTCACCGCCGCTAGAAACCATCCCTGATGAGGTAATTTCATCAAACTTTAGCAAGCCGTAGGATCTTTCATTTGCTCAAATGTATGCATGATTTAAGGAAGTTTCCTTAGATTACCCTCTCATTTTTTTTATTTTACACTATCCCACTACGATTTGGAATGTTTTTTGGCAAAGGATGCCAAAAAATTGAGATTAAAACTACCTAAACGATCAATTTTCAAGCCCAAATAGGCTTTGTTTTGTTGGTTGGGAAGCAGACGAGCAGTAGTCGTCCAATCTCCTTTTATTAGGGACAGATGACTGCGATTTTGTGCTAGAATCGTGTGATTCAGCCCCTCAGATCGTCTGGCATGATCTGGATCATCTGATCACATGATCGGATGGTTAGATCTTGTTTGTGCATCACAGGCCATTTTTCCACTCACGGAATCATGACACTATCCCCCGCATATGCCCTCTGCACCGCATGGCGCTACATCAACGCTACGCACCGCCGCATGGCTATGCGCCACGCGCTACAGACCGCATGGTAATCGTATGGTGTCATGTTGCCATGTCGACTGCGTAGACGGGCTAAATAGAAAAATCAAAATTTTCTGATTTTAAAATTATTTAAAATGCATGAAACTTCAAAAATTTATAAAAAATAAAGGACTTATAAAAATTAAAATAATGGCTCGTTGGATTCATCTTTCCGAGAGGAATCCAACAAACCAAAAAATATTATATTTAACTGAATAGTTTGAGCTAAATTTGAGTTTTAGTAAAAATCAAATTTTATTAATTACTCTAAAAATACAAATCGGATTGAGGTAAAATTTTCATGGATTAAAATTAGGCTTACAATCTACTTTCATTAAAATTTCAAGATAAAATGATGGCTGGATTGAATAATATTAAATTTAGAAGTTCAAATGGTCTATTTTAATTAAATAAATTAGTATACCTTATAAAATTTGGTTAAATCAACTAAAACTTTATAACTAATCAGAAAAATAAAAAAAAAATACAAATAATGGCTCAATTTAAAGGCATTTAAGAGTAGAATCTGGCATAATTATTATTAGTTGATTTTGAATAGTGATTTTGTCATAATTAAAGTTTTATTGATAATTTAATTAGCTTAATTACTCCTTAATTAATCACCTAATTAATCTCAAATTTTATGTGGATGTTTGGGGGGATGACCTCTGCCTCTTCTATTTTTTTAGGATTTTATTGGTTGCTTAATTAGGAAAATCAATTGATCAAGCCTTAATCACTCTCTTAATTTAATTAGTAATAATTAGCGAATGAACAATTGTTTAATTAATTATTTAAGCCTAATTACCTCTATTGAACAGTAAGGTAGCTTAGGGGATGCTATTGGGATACTTTTCCTAATTCATTTCCTAAGTTTTCTTTACTTTTAAAATTAAATTAATTAATAATTAATGAAGTAATTAATTGCTTAATTAATTAATAATCTCCAAGATAAAAATCAAAGCTTAAGTGATCAAATATGGAACTTAGGGATTGAGATTAAGACCCCCTTTCTTAATTTTTTTCTTAAGATTAATTTAATTTCATTAATTGAACATACTTAATCAAATGGATTAATAAGCTTAATTAACTTAATCTAAAATCCACTTCACATCTAAACAACCCTAATTAATTCTTAAGTAGCTCTTTGGGTGTTTAATAACTCAAAGTGAGAGATAATGAAATTATGGTTAGCTCACATGTGTGAGAAAATCATAAGAGTAATTAAGTGAGTCCCGTAAGCCTAATTAACCACTAATCATGAGCCAATTGCATTAAGACTCTTTTCATTTCTAAAGAACATTGTCAATTTGCATTTCATGTGGTTGCATATCATATTGGCTAATTATTAATTAGTTAATTAACTTAAGGTGATATATGTAAGGTTAATTAATTCATTTAATTCACACCTTAACCTAAGTAAACCATAAAATCAACTTAACAACTCTTCATTAAACCAAATTAACTCACACATGAGGAATGGGGTTAGGATTAGCAAATCTCTTTAACATTCCTTAAACCAAATCAAACCTAAAATTAAAAATGATATTAAAGAATTTTGGTTTATTTTAAATGATTTTATTTAGTATGATTGTCCTTAGGAATTAATTGGAATGAATGAGATCATGTACCTATGTTTCTTTATTTCTTCCCAATCATGTTAAATGTTGCTTGCCATGTGTAATCATGCATTCATTTCTTTTAAAATTAATTAAATGAAATATTTTCTTTTATGTCAAATTGCATGTGTTGACTTGAATTAAAAAATATGAGTGGCTATTATCACTATTAAATAAAAAAAAATTATTTAAAAAGAACTATGAATCAATTATTATAAATGATGTGATTTTAATTATAAATATCTATAAGCTTGCATGTGATAACAATATAAGATATGCAATATGAAGTTCTCTTTCCTTATCCTATATAGATTGACATAGGATTTGCAAGTGTATAGTTCATTTGAAAAGAACACGATAGTTGCCTACATCTACTCCTATGCATATCCATGTTAAGACTTAGGATATAACATATGTAAAATCACATAATCAAATCAAACATAATTTCTTGCATGATTCCCTATCCATTTGGTTCTTTTTGTACATTCATATGTATTTGAGAAAAGTGGTATATTAGTCTGGACATCCCTGATGCAAGACTTTTAAGTAGCCCTAAGTAGATCTTGTACCTTACGGTGTGTAGAAAAAAACAATGGTGTCATACTCACTTAAAACTCTTATACATATGCATGTGTGATGTGGCTAGTGTATAAAGAATCATAAATCAAATAAAGAAAACATAACTTTTGCATGGATTTTCTTGTCCTTATAGTTATTCATATATTTACATGTATCTAAGAAAAGTGGTATATTAGTCTGGATATCCTCGGGCTACGAGGCTTTAAGTAGCCCTAAGTAGGACTTGCACCTTAGTCACTTGGTGTAGAAAATAATGGCGCCATACTCACTTAAAACATTTATACATGTAAATGTGTATTTAGCTAACGGATGAAAAATCCCTCTTTTCTACATAATAAAGACATGCATTCATAACTCAATATAAAAATGAAATATTTAAATCTCCAAGTATACTTCTTTGCAGTCATCATCAAAGTATACTAAGATTTATATTGCAAGTATAGATATGCTTAAGATTATTCATATGCATGATATACATGATGGAAAGAAATGAATGGGTGTTTATTATGTGATAGTAATCCATCCTAATTAATCTTAAGATGCCTTTCTTATTGAATATGGATATTTAGAATGAACCTAAACTTAGGGTTAATTAAAATACATAATAAATCATTCACTAAAGGAAATTCATTAATTGACTTACTTTAGAAATGACTTAAGGTAGGGATAAAAGAGAGACTCTCTCTCTTTCTTCTCTTTATAACACTTAGTTGCTAAGTGTAGGCCATATGAAACCAAAAAAAACACCAAGTAAAAAGCCTCAAATCAACTAAACCACTTAAAGAGAAATCAACCCTTTTTTAAATTAAATCTCTCACACTTAGCAAATCATAACTCTAAAGCCTATTTAGGACATACGACACAAGCTCTAACACATGCACATTAGGCTAAGTAACCATTTCTAGGTGTTTGTTAGGGCGGTGCATTATTTGATGAATATTTAGTTTTGTTATTTATTATTTTAGACTAGATGTTAGGGTGTATGTGCATAGCTTGGATATTAGGCTGATATTAGCCTAATCATATTTTATGTAGGGGGTTGTGCTTAAGGGTCCGCTGTAATAAAAATATATATGCTTTTTTTGTGTAAGTTGCTTAACCCTAAGCATAGCCCAAGTTAGGAAAGGTGGACTTGGTTGCCCATGTGTGGGGTGTTAAGTTCAAATTATTCCTATAACTGCTTGGGTTGTATGGTGTGTTTAGCTAACATTTATTTTGCAGGTGTAGCTAGATTTACTTTCCTTCTTTTTAATGTAATTTTTGCATTAGGATTATGATAAGTGTTATAGGGTTTAAGGTGAATATTTTTTTATAAGACCATGTCTTATATACCATGTGATGCCTTTGGAGCAAGCTACATCTCAATCAAGTTAGAAGAAAGAAGGAAATAGAGTAAATCAAAAATGAAGAAATGAAATGTGAAGAGTGAAGAATGGACGATGAAAAATGAAGACCCCCATAACACTTATCATTTTATAATTGTAATTATTCTTTCATTATATCAGGATGTATAAGGGTAGAGCTCGGCTAGCCACATTTCTTTTAAGGTTGTACGGCGGTACTTGATCGCATCGGCCTTTTATTCTTTTGTGATAACTTTATAAAATTATTTGATATTTGATCAGCTTGTGCATTAGAAATAGCATGCATTTTCATAGTTTCTTTATGATTATTGATTGTTATGTGGCCTGGATGTGATTAGGCTCTTAGGATAAAAAATAAATTTTCTATCCTACTAACAACTCATAACTAAAATTTTAAAATAATTCATAACCTCACATAAAAGCTTAGGAATTAAATCAAGATAATAAAATATTTAACAATCCCTTAGCTAGATGATTGAATGTATAATATCATGCATGTCATATTCTTCCACTCTTGTTAAAAGAGGGCTTCCATATGTGCTAGAGAATAAAGGCTTGACCTATAAGAGCCTTTGATGAAAAGATACCTCTTTCTCTTTCGATTTGGCCCATAATCAATTTCTCATGCATTTAGGCATATAAATCCTCCAGCTTATGTCAAAACCAAAAAGTCCAAAAATTAAATAAAATTTGTTAAAATTTTGCATTAGATTAAGCCATTATTCATTGCATTCATGATTTAGTCTTTTAGGAGTGAGTTTAAGGACTTAATTTCTCTTCTAAATAAATAACGGTTTAACCATCTTGCAAAGCATATGACTTGCTTATATAGATTTAAAGCGTAGGAGAAGTTAGCTGGCTACCACTCTAGGTGATAATAAGTCCAACAGTAGGGTGGTTTATTCTCTCTTATGGAGGTAAACCATATACCCATTTTCACCTTAGATTTAGGTCGTGCTTTAGCCCTTGCCAAAGCTCCCTGGATTTAAGATCTGATGTTATTATTTCCCTTTGCTGGCTACAAGCATAAATCCTCACCTCTTAGGTATTTTCACAATCTTGTATTGAGGAATTATAAGTCCTAGATTTATAATAAACTTTCAACTCAAACAAATAAATCTCTTCAAATTCAAATATATAAAGCCCAACCATATGATAGATTGGAGTGCTCACTAGGCTTCCTAGTATCATGAGCACTCCCTACTCATCTCCTTTGGTTTCGATAAGAATTCTTCCCTTTTGATCTCTCCCACTTGTTTTCCAAAAATACAACCAATTGTTTGACAGTCCTATCTTTGAATTCTTAGGAGACAATAATCACCTACTTTAATCGAGAGTATTCTTAAGAGATTCACTTCCCTTAAGATGTAATTAACTATGGAGGCTTGCCTCCATAGGGAACTTAATGAACCCAGTTTAAATAAACCCTACTTTAGTTTTTTATCTAAAGTAAGGGAAAAATCTCAGGTATATTTGAAGACCCATCATGCCTTAGGAGTCCTTATTAGGTGATTAGGCCCATTAGAGGATAGTGACTTCTACCTCTTGAGATAGTACACTATTCTTTAATGTCATTCTCAATCACCCAAATAAGTATATCTGCAAATCTTCTTGGTGTCCCCTCACATATACACACAAAGCACCCAAACATCCAAACATAAATACCACAATGATATCTTAATCAATAGAATATTAATTGATCCAGGTTCTTCAATCAATCTTATGAGTCAAAAAGCATTAAGAGGATTATCACTTGATATCCAACATCTTGGGAGAGATAAGTTGATGGTTCATAGTTTCAATGAGAAAGGGCAGAAAACCTTGGGTTCTTTTATTCTCCCACTCAAGTTTTGAGACTTGTATACATAAGTTTCATGTAATCGATGCTGATACATCATTTAGAGCTCTCTTGGATCATCCATGGCTGCAAGAGTATGGTATGGTCCCATCAACTATGCTCAGTTTTGAATAGTACCTCACCAGAGGCTATCACCGGCGTTCCCAACCATCAAGGTAGCTTTGTCTAGTGGAGACAAAACCCTGTTGAAGATTTGAGGTGTTAAGGTTTAGTGGATCTTCCTATGGACCAAGCTCACCTTCAAATGTTCATGACCTTGATCAAAGTGCTTGCAAGAGGAATTAGGTTGATATTGTGTATTGGATCAGATTGAAAAATGGTGAAGCTCCCTTTTTTGGCTTGAACAAATCGAGAAATGGAGAATTGGAGTTGGCTCTAGGAAGGTTGGGGAGACTTGCAATAGCTTGATATGAGTTCCCTAGCATAAATCGAGTGGGAGAGTGTTGGAATGAAGTGAGATTGGAGGGAGTATATCTCCCCCAAGGTGAATCTTTAACATAGCTAGCAATACGTAACTGAACGAAGCATGCCCACATCAATGGGTTTGTTAGGCCGTTTAGGGTTGCATGTGGTTCAATTTTAGCCAGAGGGGGTAGTGGAGAAGTTGCCATGTGCAAAATAAGGTGTGGGAGTGATTCCCATGTGCTCAAAATGAGAGTGGTCAGTTTTGACCTTGGGTTTGGTTTGGTTGACACAAACCCAATGGGTCAAGTGTACCATGCTCTCTACTATCCAATTGGTCCACTAAGAGAGTGTCAAGTGGCCACTAGAAGGATATGGCCAAGTTCCAAGTGGAATTGGTCATAGATTACCCCTTGACCTAGTGGTAAAATGGTCATTTGGCTTGGCTTGATTGATGTTTAAATTAAATTTCTAAGTTGGTTTGATATGATTTATTATGTTGACCCAATCAAATTTAAAGTCAACTTAGTTCAAAATTGGTCAAAAATATTTCAAGTTCATATAACCATTTGAAATATTTTGGAATTATTGGTTTGATTTATAAATTGATTTGGTTATTTAGGTCAAATGAGTCAAGTTGACCAATTTGACCCATTTGATTTGGGTTAGTCATGGGTTGGTTTATGTTTCATTGGTCATATGAAATGTATTGGTATCTTTGTTTCCAATCAATTTTGGTTTGATTTGATTTTGGCTCAATTTGACCATTTAGGTCAGGTTGGGTTCATGGTCAAATGGGCTAGGTTAGGTCTAGTTGACCAATTGAGGCTTTGGTCAAGTTCAACAAGTGATTTGGAATGAACTTGACCCATTGGTTTCAATCAATTTGGCTTAGATCAAGTTTTGATACATTTTGATTTTTTAGGTCAAGTTGGGTCAACTTGGGTCAAGTGGCCAATTGGGCTAGGTTAGTCCTAAATGATGACTTGGTCAAGTTTAAACATTGATCATGAATGAGTTTTGATCAATGGTTTCAATCAATTTAGCCTATGGTGGATTTTGGCTAGTTTAGATTTCATTTTAGCTTAGTGTTGACTTGGTCAACCCTTAGGTTTGACTTAGTTTGACCCAATTTGACTGATTGATCATCTGATGGTGATTGTTGCTCATAATGTGAAGCTTAGATGGGCTTAGTTCAATCCAATTTTGGTAGATTAGAATTTGGCTCAAATGGGGACTTTTGGTCACTTTGGGTCAGATGAGCCTAAGTCAGTCAATTGGCTTGATCAAGGCTTGAACCAAGTTTGGTTGAACTCACATATGGACTTATGATTGAAATATAAATCCATTTGCAAGTGGTTTGGAGTCAAATGAGTTTTGATTCACTTGATAATTTCAAGTTCAAAGGGTGAACATGAGTTTGACTTGGGTTTGATTTTTGAATTTAGTTTTGATTTATTGATTGAAGTTTATGTTTATATTTAGATTCATGATTGAAGTATTGATTGAATCATAAAAATAAAATCAAGAGTTTGTCTTGATTTAAATTTGATTTGACTAAGTTCAAGAATTTGACTTGAAAGGCTTAGGTTAAATTTTGATTGAATTTGAGTTTCAGTTTTGAACTAATTTTTGGATTGATGATTGAAGTTTGTATTTATATTTTGGATTCATGATTGAAGGATTGATTGAATCATGAGGAAAAAACCAAGGGTTTGGCTTGATTTGAATTTGATTTGGCTAAGTTCAAGATTTTGACTTGAAAGGCTTAGGTTGAATTTTGATTGAATTTGATTTTGAGTTTTGAATTAATTTTGGATATTTGAATTTAAGTTTGTATTTATATTTGTGAATATAAATGAGAATATAAATGGGTTATGAGAAAATTTCTTGAATTTGAATTGATTTGGAGTTGATTTTAGGCTAAGTCCATAAGATGAAATCAAGATGACTTAGGAAAGATTTTTTTGGAATTTGAAATTTAATCATAAGCTTCAATCATTTGGAATTGGTTCATGATTTAAGAAAAATCAATCAAGTTGGAATTGATTTAAGATTTGAGAAAATCACTCAAGTTGGAATCAATTTGAGTTTGACTTGAAAGATGGAAGTGAGGATTTGGTTCAGGGTAATGGGGTAGGCAAATTTTTCTATCACCCTTAAGGCATGACCTATTCCTATGGTTAACTCTTTTAAGTCTCTAAGGCTATGTTGAGTGTCCACCTAATCACTAGATGTATCTTAAAATTAAGGAACTCTTAAAGTCTAAGATAAGTCCTATGTTTAATATCGAGGTGGTTGAGAGCTCATCCTAAAATGAGGTCAACAAAGGAACTAGGTGTGGTGTGTGGTGACGTACACTTTGGTGTTGATCGAGATGATCGACAACACTGAACAATCACAAACCCTAATAGAAATGATATACTCCTAACCCAAGGTGTAAAAGGAATCTAGAGCTTAGGGCAGTGTGACTCTACTCATGTCAAGGACATAAGAGAGTGAGAGAGCAATCTACTAGGGATAGAGTATGTTCCCTAGGGAAATAGGTTCAAGTCATCCACAAGGGGATGAGAGGTTTGATTTGATTTAAATCTCACTAGGGAGAGAAATCGATTTGATTTATTCAATTGTTTAGTTATTTATTTATTTTTATTGGCTCCACTGGGTAGATTGATTGGATTTGTTTCAGATTCTTAGATTTTTGATTTTTTGATGGACCCTGTTGGTTTGCAATGGATCGCATTGAGTAGAAGCCATGGTGGCCTAGACCTAACTCAGATTTACCAATCCAAAGGGGTAGTCTACCAAACAAATAGTAGGACTAACCAACCAAAGGGATCTCCTTTTGGTGTGCAGCAGCTGTACTAGGAAGAAAGCGTAACAGACTTACATCCTCCAAAGTAGGGACTAGTTACTGGGGTGATCCTTTAGCAAGGTAACGGATTGAACGCAACCTTGGGCTGACTATTGAGTGAAAGATGCTGGGGGACTTAAATTAACTCAGGGATAGTCAAAATCAATTTTAGTTTTTAATTGTTTTGATGGATCCCATCAGTTTGCGATGGACTGCACTGAGTAGAGGCTGTGGAGGCCTTGGGCTAACTCAGATTTACCAATCCAAAGGGAATAGTCTACCAACCACAAGGTAGGACTAGCCAACCAGAGGGATGCCTTTCGGTGTGCAATGGTTAAGTTAGGAAGAAAGCGCGGAGACTCACATCTTCCAAAATAAGGAACCACTGGTGTGATCAGTTGTCAAGGCAATAAATTGAACCCAACCTAGGGCTGACTATTAAAAATTTGTAGTTAATTAAAAGTGTTATGCTTTAGGGGTGTTAGAAAATTTTCCTATCCTATAGCTTGAACCAAATTCCTCACTTCCTCCCTTCAAGTCGAACTCAAATCAATTCCAACATGATTGATTGCCTCCAAACTCATACCAATTCCAACTCTAATTCAGGCCTTGAACCAATTCGACGGATTTTCTCAAATCATGAATCAATTCCAAATAATTGAAACTTATGATTGAAGCCCATGATTGGATTCCAAACTCCAAAATATTTCTTAAGTTTTTTGATTCACTCTCACAGACTTAGCTTAAATCAAATCTAAATCCATTCAAATTCAACAAATTTTCTCACAACCCATTTATATTTACATGTATAAATGAAATATAAATTCAAACCAATCAAACCAAATTCAAAATTCAAATCCAAATCAAAAATCTTTCCTAAGTCATTTTGATTCCCATCTTGGACATAGCCTAAATCAAATCGAAATCAATTCAAATTCAAGGAATTTTATCATAACCCATTTATATTCTCATTTATATTCACAAATATAAATGAAAACTAAATTCAAATATCCAAAATTAAATTCAAAAATCAAATCCAAATTCAACCAAAATTGAACCTAAGCCTTTCAAGTCAAAATTATGAACTTAGTCAAATTAAGTTCAAATCAAGTCAAACCCTTGATTATTCTTCATGATTCAATCAATATTTCAATCATGACTCCAAATTTAAACATAAAATTCAATCATCTATCCAAAAATAAATCCAAAACTCAAACTCAAATTCAATCAAAATTCAACCTAAGCTATTCAAGTCAAAATTTTGAACATAGATAAATCAATTTCAAATCAAGCCAAACCCTTGATTTTTCTTCATGATTAAATCAATCTTTCAATCATGAATCCAAATATAAACATAAAATCCAATCATCAAACCAAAACTAAATTCAAAAATCAAATCCAAGTCAAACTCATGTTCACCCTTTTGAACCTAAAATTGTCAAATGAATCAAAACTCATTTGACTTCAAATCACTTACAAATGGATTTATATTTCAATCATAAGTCCATATATGAGTTCAATCAAGCTCAAATCAAGCTTTGACCAAGCAATTTGACTTACTTAGGCTCACTTGACCCAAAGTGACCTAAAGTATCCCTTATGAGCCAAATTCTAATTCTAACCAAATTGGATTGAACTTAGCCCATCTAAGCTTCACATTATGAGCAACAATAACCATAAGATGATCAATCATTCAAATTGGGTCAAACCAAGTCAAACCTAAGGGTTGACCAAGTCAACACTTAGCTAAAATGAAACATAAATTAACCAAAATTGAAACATAAATTAACCAAAATCCATAACATAAATTAACCAAAATCCATCATAGGCCAAATTGATTAAAACCTTTGATCAAAACTCATTCATGATCAATGTTTGAACTTGACCAAGTCATCATTTGAGTCTAACCTAGCCCAATTGGCCACTTGACCCAAGTTGACCCAACTTAACCTAAAAAGTCAAAATATGTCAAAACTTGATCTAAGCCAAATTGATTGAAACCAATGGGTCAAGTTCATTCCAAATCACTTATTGAACTTGACCAAAGCCCCAATTGGCCAACTAGACCCAACCTAGCCCAATTAACCATGAACCCAACTTGACCTAAAAGGTCAAATTGAGCCAAATCCAAATATAAACCAAATTGATTGGAAACAAAGATACAAATTCATTTCAAATGATCAACCAAACATAAACCAACCCATGACCTAACCTAAATAGGTCAAATGGGTCAAATAGGTCAACTTGACCCATTTGACCTAAATGAAATCAAATGAACCAAGTCCAAATATAAATCAAATTGAACCAAACCAACGATGCCAAAACATTTTAAATGGTCATATGAACTTGACCCAACCCTTAGTTTGACCCCCAATTGGTCAACTTGACCCAAGTTGACCCATTTTGACCTAAATGGGTCAACATGAGCCAAATCATATCAAACTAACTCCAAATTTAATGAAACTTAGCCTAGCCCATTTTTCAATCATTCCAAACATATTCAAACTAAAAACTAAGCCAAATGACCCTTTTACCCCTAGTCTATAGGGTAACTTAAAATCAAAATCACTTGGAATTTGGTCAATTCCTTTTCATGGATACTTGGCATCCTTTTAGTTTAGTGGACCAAATGGTCACTAATGGACATGGTGCACATGACCAAATGGGTTTGTCAGCCAAGCCATCCTAAGGCTAAAATCGACCATCCCCATGGACATGAGCACATGAGAATGCTTCCTCCACTCATTTCAAGCACATAGGAGATTCACTACTCCACACCTAAAATTGAATGCCGTGACACTCTTAACAGCCTAATAAACCCATTGAATAGGGTGTATTGGATCAAAATGACATGAGAGCTTACGGCCGTCCAATTCACCTAGGGAGAAATATACTTCCCCTAATTTCACTTGAATTGCATTCTCTCCTATTTGGTTGAGGCATAGAAACTCAAAAGAAGTGATTCCAAGCTCCCCCAAGGTTTCCTAAGCATTTTCCATTTCCCCAATTTTGGATTTCTTCAAACCAAAAATAGGAGAGTTCAAGTGAAATTCAATCTCATTCAACTCTCCACTAGAGCTCAATTCCTCTTGCAAGATTCTTGAGAGGATCAAATCGAACTTTCCTAATGCTTAATCCAAGTCCTCAAGCCTCGGGAAGAGTGCTCTTGATTAAGGCCGAGCCCAATTGAAGGAGAGCTTGGTCCATAGTAAAATCCACTCAACCAAATCACCTTAAATCTTCAACAGGGCTTTGTCTCCACTAGATGAAGCTACCTCAATGGATTCAAGCGAGGTGATAGCCTCTAGCAAGGTATGCCATCAACCCGAGCTTAAATAATGCATGGTGTGGTCCTTTATGAAAGAAATTCTCACCTCATAAGAATTTGACTATTGGATGTATTCTCCCTTGCATGATGATGGTGTGGGTTGATTTTGAGTTCAATCTGAGCTCAATCGAGCTCAGATCATGCCATGGAAGGTGGACTGTTCCCCTTTCATGCAGGAGAACTCAGGGATGGTTCATGGGCCGTCCATCCATGCATTTTGGATGGACATCCATGATCAAGATGCGTAGGATATCTTATTTAATCCCTTAATACTGTGGGCTTAATCTCAGTCGTCCGATCTTTAATCGAACGGATGGGGAGAAAGCGCGTAGCGCCACCACTGACATTGCGCTATGATGTGAAAATTTAAGTGGTCTCTCCCATCCCACCATGTGGAAAGTGCATGTCGCGTCAGCAGTCCACATGGTGCCGATGGGATTAGTCACATAATTAGGGGATTAATTACCTAATAAGCTTGGAAACTTCAAATATTCATAACTAATTGTCAAAAAATTAGAAAATACAAAATAAAGAGCATTGGAAAGGTAATCCAAAGAGGTATATTCTAAAATTAATTTTCATTAGTTTTGAAGAGTAATTTTTTTTGAATTAAGGTTTTATTTAGAATGTAATTTACATTAATTACTCCCTAATTATTCCACTGATTAATTCCAAACTTCTTAGGGTTGATTAATGGAATGACCTCTACCTTTCATTATTTTATTGAAATTTATTAATGCTTAATTAGGGTAATTTCTTGGCTCATTCCTAATTACTCTCTTAATCCATTAAATGATTAATTAACCTTTTAAATAGTAATAAATTCACTGATTAATTTTGCTAATTACCTTAGGACAGTGAGGGGACTTAGAGAATGAGATTAGCGATTCTTTCCCATATCTTTTTCCCTAAGTTTATTTCGTTTGGATTAAAATCTAATTAAGGTGCAAAATTAATTAAATAATTTAATCATTTAATAAAATGGCTTAATTAATCAAAATTTTAAAATCAAAACATTTCAGAACTTAACTTCATCTTGGGTAGATGCTTGGGTGTTCAATAACCTAAGTAGCTTAAGGAAATCAAAATTCAACCCACATGTGTGGGAAGGGTTAAGAAAGTACTTAAATTAAACCCTTTAATTTAATTAATCACTAATTATGAGCCAATTGCATTAGGCCCTTCCTTTCCTAGGTGCATTGTTGATTTAAATTCATTGTATGGTTTTATGTCATATCATTGGTTCATAATTATGTGATTAAATATGTTAAAGTTGTGTCGGTAAGGGGTAATTAACACACTTAATTCACACCATAACCTAACCAAGGAATAAAATTAATCTAATTCCCTAAAAATTGAACTTAAATAGCTCACACATGGGGTGGGTGGGTTAGGACCAGCAAACTCATTTCACATTTCTCAAATTGAAGTCAAACTCAAACAAAATTCAAACTCTCCATAAAACAAATTTGATTAACTTTAAATAATCTTATTCATAGGATTGTCTTTAGGAATTAATTAGGGTGAATGAATTTACTTGCTTTTATCACTTTATTTCTTTCCTAACATGCTAAATGTGTATGTCATATGAAATTCATGCATTCATGCTCTTTTTTAAAAATCAAACTAAAAATGAAATGTTTCCTTTATGTCAAATTGCATGTTTTGACTAAAGTAAAATATGAATGGCTATTATCACTATTAAATCTAAAATTATTTTGAAAACCTACAACTAAAACATTAAAATTGAAAGGTATGCTACTTATAATTATTTATAAGCTTGCATGTGAGTATAAATATAAAGATGTGTATAATGTGGCTTCCCTTATCTTCCCTTTTAGCATAGTTTTGAATAGGATTTTGCAAAGTGTATAGTTCATTTGAAAAGAACACAATACATGCTTAAATCCATTCCTATTCATCCCTATGTTGTCACTTAAGAAGGTCATCCACACTTTCATATATAAATTGCATAAATAAATCAAACAAACAAACACAAATTTTTGCATCTTTCTTTTTTCATTCATTTCTTTTGTACATACATATGTATTTAAGGAAAGTGGTATATTAGTCTGGACAACCCCAGGGTTGCGAGGCTTGAATTAACCCAAAGTAGGTCTTGTACATTACAACCCTTGTGCTAATAATGGCACCGTACTCACTTATGCCTTTCATACATGTAAATGTGCATGCAAAAAATGGATAAAAGAATCATCATTTTCTACTTAACAAAGTCATGCATCATAAAAACATTCAAATTTCCTAAACTAATTCCCTTAGCATTCATCATCAAAGTTTGATAAACATTTCCATTTGCATGTATAGATATGCTTAGGATTCATTCATATGCATGTTATATATGTTGGGAAAGAAATGAAGTGATGTGTATTTTATGATAGTATTTCACTTTACTTAATCTTAAAATACCTTTATTTTTGAATAGGCTTATTTAGGGAAAATCTAAACTTAGGATTAATTAAAATACATAACAAAACATTTACTAAACAAAAATCAAACATGAATCTACTTTAGAAATTACTTAAGGTAGGGAGAAAGAGTAGTTCTCCTCTCTTTTCCTCTCTTTACAAGTTAGTAATGAATTGTAGGATTCACTTAAACCAAATCAAAAATAGAAAATAAAATCAACAAGAACAACTAAGTCACTTACATGAAATAAACCTTCTAGGTTTAACATTTTCATACTTAGAAAACTTTAATCTTAAAGCCTAGCTAAGTATACCACACAAACCTTTTAAAGCATACACATTAGATTAAGTCACCATTTCTAGCTTTAGATTAGGGAGGTGCATGGTTTGATGCTTTGCTTTTGTTTTATGATGTAATGTTTTAGTTTGGATGTTAGGGTGCATGTGCGTAGACAGAATGGTACAGTGATCTTAGTCTAACAATTGTCTTCTATAGAGGATTGTGCTTAAGGAGCGCTGTAATAAAAAAATAACTACTTTTGTTATGCAGGAACTTATACCCCTAAGTCCAATATATATATATATATATATATTGGGATTATATGGTTTGTTTGGCTAATCTTTATTTTATTGGTTTTAGTTAGATTTACTTTTCCCATTTTCATATACTTTTGCAATAAGGATTTTGGAGTGATTATTATGGGGGATTAGGATGAGCATTGGTTATAAGATTACATCTTATGTACCATCTAAAGCTTTTGAAGCAACCACATTCCAACCATCCAAAAGAAGGAACTAAAAGAAGAAAGAAGAAAGAAGAAAAGAAGAAATGAAGAATGAAGAACCCCAAAACATGAATTCCTTGCTTAATTGTAATTAATTCATTTGTAATCTGGGTTTTATAAGGGTAGAGCTCGACTACCCAATTTTTTTTTAGGTTTATGTGGTGGAGCCCGACCATAAAAGGTATTTTATTCTTTTGTGCTTATTTTATAAATTGATTGATGTTGATTTAACTTGTGCATTAAGATGACATCTTTTCTTAGTTTCTTCCTTGCATTGATGTATGGCCTGGATGATGATTAGGCTCTTAGAAAAAAATAAATCTTCTACCAAATTAATCAACTTGAAATAAACAACTCATAACCTCACCTAAAGCTTAGATTATAAATCAAGATAAAAGAATTACTAAGCCCTTAATTAGATGTTGTCTTACTTTTCTAACATCATGCATAGAAAGTATATTATTTCACTATTGATTGGAGAGCTTCCACCTTTGTCAGAGAATTTGGCTTGACCTATGAAAGCCATGGTGGAAACACACCACCTTATCATGCTAATTTTGGCCCATAATCTTATTTTTCATGTATTAGGCATATGAATTCTAAAGCCCGTGTCAAATTGATTGTCCAAAATGAAAATAAAATATATGAACATTTTGCATTAGGTTTAAGTCATTAAAGCATGCTCTACATAATCTAGTCTCTTAGGGATCATGTTGAAGGACTTAGTCTCTTTCTAAATAAATAACAACCTTGCTATCTTGCATAGACATATGACTTGCCTACATATTTTAAAACTATAGGAGGAGTTAGTTGGAGGCCACCCCTAGGCGGTTGTAAGTGCAATACTCTAGTGGTTTATCACCTATTGTGGAGGTAAACTAAATACCCATTTTCGCCTTAAATTTAGGCCTTGCTTTTGGCCCTCGCTAAAGCTCTCTAGATTTAGGTTCAAAGGTTGCTACTTCCCTTTGCAGGCTATGAGCATAAATTCTTACCTCTTAGATATTTTCGTGACCTTGCATCATGGAATTATAAGCCCTAGCATTCTAATAAAAATTCAACTCTAACACATTAATTAAATTTCAAAAATATAAAGCCCAACCATAGGGTAGTTTGAGGTGCTTACTAGGCTTCCTAGTATCTTAAGCATCCTCTACTTGTTTTCATTTGGCTTCGATAAGAACACCCTCCTCTTGATCGATCCCACTTGGCTTTCTAAAAATAAACCAATTGATTAATAGTCCTACCTTTTTGAAATCTTTGGAGACAATGATCGTTTACCTTAATCGAGAGTATTTCTAAGGAATCTTCTTTCTTAGGATGTAATTAATTATGGGGGCTTGCCCCTATAGGAAACTTAGTGAACCTGATTTAAAATAAACCCTGCTTTACTTTTCCATGTAAAGTAGTGGAAGAATCTCTAGTATATTCCGAAGACCCATAGGCCTTAGGAGTCCTTATTGAGGTGATTAGGTTCATTGTAGGGTGGTGAATTCTATCTTTTGAGATAATACATCTCATCAATATCGTAATCGATCATCCTAATAAGAATATCTACGGATCTATGTGGCATCCTCAAAGGCGTATATTTCTATTTTCATTTATCCTCTTTCTAAAAAGGATATATGAAGGAAAAAATATATTTCACCCATAGGGACTTACCTTAAACCTCAAATATACTCGACCTAGTCAGATCATGTTGATTAATTCAAGAAGAAAGCACAGGGACTCACATCTTCTTAAATAAAATCAACATGAGGTAGCTTACTTGCTGAACAGTGAAGACTACCATACTAATAAGGCACTCATTGGTTTGTAATGGTCAAGTTAGGAAGAAATTAGTGGGACTCACATCCTCTAACAAATGATCACTGGGGTGACATACTAGCGAGGTAGCATGTAGACCCAACCTAGAGCAGCTAATGAGTGAGTGCCACAGAGGGCTTGCTCCCACATAAAAGTAGCTCGAGACAAAAGATATGTGTTTATGCTTAAAGGAATAAGATGACTCTGGGGGACTCTTACACCTAGACCTCAAGGATACTCGACCTAGTTAGTGCATGATGGCTAGTTCAAGAAGAATGCGAGGGGACTCACATCTTCTTAAACAAATTCAACACGGGTAGTTACTGGCTGGGCAGTAAAGATAACTAAACTAACAAGGAGCTCATTGGTTTGCAATGGTCAAGTTAGAAAGAAAGCGCGGGGATTCACATCCTCTAACAAATGACCACTGTGGTGAAATACTAGCAAGGTAGTATGTAAACACGACCTAGAGCAGCTAATGAGTGAGTGCCACAGGGGGCTTGCTCCCACATCAAAATAGCCTGAGAAAAGATATGTGTTTCATTTTTTGAGCTTGTGTTAAGAGAATAGGATGCTGCTTGGGTTATCTCACCCCTACCCTAAACACACTTGGGAAAATGGATGAAATGGTGCCATGGATGGCAACGGGGAATTCCCACTAAGCAAGGATGCCGCTCAGGTTCTCTTACACCTAACTTAGTTGTGCTCATCGAAATAGCATGTCTCTTGGGTTATCTCATAACTATTCTAGTAGTGTCGGGAGATTGTGTTTGATTGTGTTTGTGCTGTGAAAGAGGGTTAGGATGATGCTGGGGGACTCTGACACCTATCCTAGGCACGTCATGGTAGTTTCATAGGATAACCAAATAATGTTTTGAAAGAAGAAAAGATTTTGATGAAATGGAATCATATTTTTATTCTTTTGTTGATAATTATTTTCAAACATGTTTTATGGGTAATATTTCTTCAAATATAGCCCATTAGTTGGAAGCATCAGGTGTTCCCCTTTACAATCAATGAGCTGATATGACCCTCCTTGGTAGGCCTTCTCTATGACATAGGGGCCTTCATAAGTGGGTTCAAACTTGCCTCCCATCTTTCGATGGGCAATAATTGGTCTCCTTAGGACTAACACAAGTTCTCCTACTTGGAAAGACATACGGTGGACCAGCTTGTTGTGAGCTTGAATCATTTTAGCCTTGCATAACTCGAGGTTCTAGCACACCCGTAAGTGACTCTCCTCCAAACCTTCGAGCTCTTCTAACCACAACTTTGTATTCTGTTATGTAGTGATCTTGCTACCCAAATGTTATCCTTAGTGATGGGAGTTAAACCTCTAAAGGTAGAATGGCTTCGGATCCATACACTAAGGAAAATGGGGTAGATTGAGTTGGTGTTCGGTATGTGGTGTGGAAGGCCCACAAGGCTTCAACCATTTTCATTCGCTATTGTCATCAAGAGTCTTCTTTAGTATTTAGATGAGAGTTTTATTGAATGCTTTTGCTAAGCCATTTGCTCTGGGGTAGTAGATGGTGGAGTATCTCCAATCTATACCATGTCTTCTAGTAAAGCTGTTGATCTTAGTGCTTTTGAATGCAGTACTATTATTGGATATAATTCATCAAGGCACCCTGAACCTATATATGATATGGTTCTTAAAAAATTAAAGCACATGCTGAGCTATGACCTCTCTGAGTGGATTTCCTTGGAAGAAGGAGGATCGATCGAACCCACAACGTCGGTACCCAAACACTCAAATGGCCATGAGGCCAATGTAGGGTGTAGAATATTGGGTAATTGATGTAAGACCACACCATGTATCTGACACTGATGGCATCTCCTAGCTTCATCCATGCAATCTATGATCATCAAAGGCTAGTAGTATCATATTCTCTTGATCTTCTCCTTCATCTTCGAACCAGATTGATGTGCTCCACATAAACCTGAATGTACCTCAGTGACAAGCCTATGGGCTTCATGTTTGTCCAAACAACGTTACTAGAGTTGATCGAAAGAATGTCGCTATAGGGTGCCATCAATAAGAACATAGGAGAGAGCTCTATGTTTCACCTGATGGGCTTGTAACTTTTCTTGAGGTAGTTTGCTAGTGTTCAAATAGTCTATGAATAGTTACCTCAGATTTGCCAATTATCCTTAGAAAGATCTGAGTTGACTTAAAGTTTTAGGAGGTGGCATTTCTAAGATAGCTTTGATCTTTTCAGGATCTATTTCTATTCCCTTTTATCGAACAACAAACCCAAGGAATTTCCTTGAAGCTACTATGAATGCACACTTCAGGGGATTCATTTTGAGGTTATATTATCTTAATCATTCGAAAACTACTCTCAGGTCAAAGAGATGGTCTTCTTTTTCTTTGCTCTTGACTACTAAATCATCAACATAGCACTCAACCTGATGATGGATGAGTTCATTGAAGATATGAGTCATGGCCAGTTGACATGTAGCACCAGCATTTTGAAGACCGAAAGGCATGACCTTATAACAATAGATTACGATCGGGGTTCAAAAAGTAGTGTTTCTTTCAACCTTGGGGGCCATCTTGATTTGGTTGTAGCTAGATGACCCATCCATGAAGGAGAATACTACATGAGATGAGGCGATGTCCACCATTAATTCTGGTAAAAGAAGAGGGAACTCAGCCTTAAAACATGCCTTGTTTAATTCCCTGAAATCGAAGTAAATGCAAATTTGGCCATTCTTCTTCTTAAATGGTATGACATTAGCTAAATAGGTAGGGTATTTTTCTTCTCTGATGAAAGAAGCATCGATCAGTTTCTTGACTCCAGAAATGACCTATTGTTCAATTTCTAATCGCATGTGTCTAGGAGTTTGCTTGATAGGATTAGCACTAGGATTTAGTGCTAGTTTGTGGACTACTACATCTGGAGATAATCCAGGCATTTCTTCATAGCTCCATGCAAAGCAGTCTTTAAACTCAGTTAATAGCCTAACTAAGTCATTGGCTTTTTCTTCATTCAACAATGAACTGATGTATGTTGGGCGAGGATTTTCTTCCATCCCAAGGTTGATTTCTTTAAGCTCATTAATTATTGAATGGATCTCCTCTTCAAATTTTAAATATGCATCTTTGATTTGGAGATCATTTAGGCCATTCAAAGTTTCTAAACACACATCCTCATAAGAGTTGGTTTGGTGTTAAAAGAACCTATCAGACTTCAATTGGTTGGTGACAACTAAGCAGTAATCATCATCATCGAGTAGACCCACTATACCAAATCTTAGTCCTGATCTTGATTGTGCATCCCTGCCTGTGTTGTTGCATAGCTTTTTGAAGTACTCTGACCTGTGCTTAGACAATGAATAAGGAATCAAACCCTTCTTTACAAGATTAATAACACAATGCGAGTACTAACCAAACTGTAATTCCATTAATTCTTTATATGAATCATCCTTAAGTTCTACATTAACTTTAGGACTTGAGGATGATGATCCTAAAAAGAATCTCTTCGGCTTGACATCCCTGGAAGATTGAGGGGCTTCATTAACTACTAAACCTTCAACCTTTTGAGATGAAAGTGAGGTTAGAGCTAAGGTTCCTAACTACTACCTGATAGTTTTACATACATTTGATTCGAATACTTTGCTTTATTTAGAGGCTTAGTCTTCGTCACTGTCTGGCTCACCTCCAATGACACACGCTTAGAGGGGTTGGCTAGTATGCTACATATTAGACTAGTCCTTCGAGCTAGATTCCAAGTCTATGTGAATAGTAGGAGTACTCCTATAAACTGGAACATAACCTTTCTTAGCTAATGGCCAACCATGGGGTCTTCCACCTCTGAACTACCTCTATTTCTACCTCTACCTCTGCATGGTGGAGACTGAGTCATCCTACCCACATGTCCATATGATGGGATGAACTGTGGGTGGAATGTGATATACAGCTCAATTTCTTCTTCAATTTCCTTTTCTTGTTCACTTGGATTTTCATTTTTCTTTTCTTTTTTCTTTTGCTTTTTCTTTTTCTTCATTTTCTTTTGCATTTGAATTTGAATTTTGTCCAAGTTCACGAGAAATGGTGTTTTGAGAAGATAGTTGGTCCCATCCTCATATATCTAAACTTCTCTAATTAAAAATGGCTTTTCATCCTCTTTGACATAGTACTCAATCCCATCCTTCCTAAACTTGATGCACTGATGAAGGGAGGATGGAATCATCTTGTTCTGATGTATCCAAGGCCTACTGAGCAAAGCAGTGAATGAAGTATTTGAATTAATGATATAAAACTTGGCTTTAGTCTTCCAGTCACCTATTTGCAAATGTAACACTATGGAACCTAAAGCCCTCTCACTTTGTTCATTGAATCCTATCAACATCATCCAATCTCCTAAGTGTGTGGAGATGTCGATCCTCAAATAGATAAGAGACTTTAGACTCATAATGTTCATTGATGCACCTGGATTGAGGAGAACTCTGGAAAGTCTGAATATGCCCATGTCCACTGTAATGTAGAGGGGCTGGTTGTGCTCCATGTCCCCTAGAAGTAGGTCTTCATCTGTGAAAGTGATTTCATGAGCTTCTCTGGAATAATGTGCCTCCTCTCCAATAGCGGTCAGCTAACCTAAGCATATCTCAGGATTAAGGAGAGCCTTGATTAGTGATTCCCTCATCTCTTTGGATAAGATAAGGGCATCATATATGCTTAGCTTAGATGATAACTTTCTTAGGTGAGAGAGGACATTGTAGTCCACCTTGGGCTGATCCTCCACAAGCATATCCAAGGGTGGAGCATCATGTGGAGGGGCTTCTCGATCCTCTGAACCAATGACTTATTTCCTTTTATCTTGAGGTGCTACCCTAGGAGGTAGAACCTTGCCACTACGGAGGTTGACTTGGGTGATCTCGTGTGGCAGCGTAATGGAAGATTCTACCTGCACGTCAGGCTCACCTATAGCTTCTCCTACAGAACCCTTAGAATCAGATGATTCCAAGTCTATCTCATGAGGCAAACTCATAGTATTCAGAGTAGGAAAGTCCAACTCTAAATTGAAAATATAAAGATCAGAATTATTATAATTGTTATTTAGACTTGAAGAGTTAACATTAGGAATAGATTTAGACAACCCATCAGAAGTGACACAATATAATTCAAGATAGCTTTATTCTTCAATTTCTTAGATTTGATAGGAGGTACATAGTAGAAATCAAGTAAAGTAAGTGGGGTGAGGGACTTGATGCCCTCATCCACTGATATAAGATGTCTACTAGAAGAAGAACTAGCTGAAGTAGAGGTAGTCGCTGATGTAGTAGTTGCAACAGTAGACTAGAGGTTGGACTCAATTGGTGGTTGCGCTACTTGGCTATCCTGGGTTGGCACAGGCTGCTGCTGCTATGGAGCTCCCACATTCCCTGAGTTGGCTCTGGTAAGTTGAAAACCTTCCTTGATGTTAGAGATTTGAGCTGACTTAGGCACCTGCAAGGAAAGTTTCTTGATTTTCAAGACACTTTTCTTAGATGTACGGGAAAAGGAGATATCTCAACCTTCTTTGGTTTTGGAAGAATCACAAGTATCCCCAAGGACAACCCTAATAGAACCAGATGGTTATTCCATAATTCCTTTGGGATAACTAAGCACCGGTCTTGAAGCTATGTTCAAGCTAGTCCTTGAATGTGAAGCAATCTTCTAAAACATGACCTAACATACGGTGGTAGGGGCAAAAGTTAGGATCTCTGCTTTTGCCCACTTCCTCCATTTCTAGGTTTGAAAAAATCAGCTTCTTTAAGAGATTCTTAAAGATCTTCCTTACCTCCCTCTAAATGAATAACACTTATTAAGTTTATCCAAAAGAGTAGTGGACCATAACTACATGGCTGAGTATGTTTATTCCTGATCCTGATGATGTGGCTGAGGAGGAGGTAGTGCAGGCCATGGAGGCTATTGTGGCAGCTGGTAGTGCTACCTTGGTGGTGGCAGAGAAGCTGGAAGTGACGGCTGTAGAGCACGGGTCTCTTAAACTGCTCTCTGGCCGGCTATTTTCCCTTGTCTACTGCTATCACTACCTCGGGCTTCTTCTCAAAGCTTTTTATGGTTTCTACTTTATTGATTGGTTAAGAAAAGGTGACTATTTGGCTTCTCCTTGTAAGCTAGCCACCTTGTTGATTAATTTCTCAAAAGTTTTGATGGTGAAACCTTTGAGCATGAAGGCGATCGAGCCATGGATATTCTTAAGTAGAATCTCAATGGCATGTTGTTCAGATAGCTGTGGCTCACATTTTACACTCAAATTACACCATTTGTGAATGTAGACAATGAGGGACTCACCGGGGTTTCGTTGAACCATGACAAGATCGCCTAAAGTCACCCTTTGCTGAGCTCCAGTAAACCTCTTAATGAAGAGTTGCTCCAATTCTGAAAAAGCCTTCACTAAAATGTTGGGAAGTTCAGCGTACCAATCAAAGGCTATGCCTACTAAGCTATTGACAAAGTGATGGAAGAGCAAAGAATCACTGCCACCAACATTGTAATAACTATCCCTAAAGTGTGCAATATGCTATATTTATATCTTTTTCCTGTATGGAGGCGTTATCCACTACCTTCTTATACAAACTGATGCTACCTTGCTCTACTAGAGGTAAAGTCTTGACTGGATCCAAGACATGCATGAACTATGGCTTACTAGTCTCAGCTATAGTAGGATGGACTACCAGTGCTTATTTCTAAAGTGCTAAGGCTGCTAATAAGTCCTCGAGCTACTTCCCCATCCTATCTATTTGATCATCTTTCTACTTTATTTATTGAAAAATGTGTTGGGTCGAGTAGGTTGTCTTCCTTCTCGGCCTCAACACCTTCCATAGTCTACTGCTCACAGAGGAGAGAACCTCGAGTATCTACTATGTGTACCCCCACTAAATTCTTTAACAAGTCATCTTCATTCGAATCAAAGCTGACATTTTCATCTTCTAAATCAGACCAGGCATATCCTAAGATTTCCTTCTTCTCCACTAGATACTGATCCACTATGTCATCTAGGGATCGGTCCAAATGAACAGGCATAAAAAATTGGGTCTAATCGATAATGGGATCACTGTCATGCGCAGACAAGCACCTAACCTCTAACGCTGCTGGTGAACTGATCTTGTGAGGACTATGCTCACTAGAGGAGAGGTACTCACCGCTGGCCGGAGGGGATGGTACTTCTAGGAGGATCTATGGCCATAATGTCTCCTCCTCCTCACTATTGCGACTATCCCCATAGCCTACTGTGGTGGTGGCGGTGATGGTTTGACTATGATACTTCGAGGTCACCATTCCTTTCTCACCACTACTGGGGCAGAAGGTCGAGCTGGAGAGCTCGACCTCACCACAGTAGGTGGTGTAGATGAAATGGCATCTCTCAGCCATAGCTGGATCACCAACGGGGTCCTCTTTTCTCCCGATGCAGCCTTCATGGCCTTGGCTGGAACAGTAGATGCTCAGACATGTACAGGAGATGGTGGATGGGGTGAAGAGCGGTGAGGTGGAGGCACCATCGACTCCATTAAAATAGGAGCTGCTCTCCTATGATGTGTAGTCCCCGTGACTAAGATGCTATCAGTATGGTCAGCGCGGGTAGCTCACCGATCTGGAAAATCCATAAGTGCGGAGGCCACGTCATATACCTCGTTTCTAGTAACATGATGTGTGGACCTCTCTAGCCCTCTCCTACTAAGCTTCCTACTTACACCATAGGGAATTCGATCTCAAATCAAATTGATCCCCGACATCATCAGTCCCCTACTCTACCGGCATAAAACTGATCGGAGGTTGACATATGACCTCCTCCTCTCATTAAGCGGTGCCTGGAACTGAACTGCTGGCAGAGAGGAAGTAGAAATTCTCCTAGCATCCTCTCTATCAGATCCACATAAAGGGTGGAACTGGATCTCTATAACAAGCGGGGAAACCATCCTAGACAGATCCTCTACAATAGACTGAGTAGCTGCCTCTAACTCCCTAGCAATGCCAGTATGGTACCACTTGATCATGTAGTTCTTATTTCTTTGTTGGGTCTGATTAGGTCGAGCAGATTAAGAACTAAACCCAACCTCAAAAGTAGGGGACACAATCCCTAAGATCAGGGGAGCCTTTTCCTTGGAGGGTTCCAGTGAGTGGGTGCTAGCCCTAACTTGGGTAGCAAGGGGAACAACCGGGCACACTAACACTGGCACTAATATTACTGTGTGGGAACTGCCATAACCTTCCTCTTCAGTGAGGGAATATCTGAGTCAGATGGCATGTTGCTCTGGATGACCGGATTCTGCCTGGTCATCGTGCTCCTACTAACTGAGGTAAGGGGGGTTCCCTCACATGTGATCCTAGCCCCCTCGAAGCCTCAACCAAAGTGGATGAGGTGGGCATAGTCAGATCGTGGAAGGCTGGCCTGATCCAAGGCCAAGTCCATCCCATAAGGAAATGTGAACACGTACTTTGCACTGCCATTGCAATCAACTGAAACTGAAACTAACGCTGAATGAAAAGTCTCCAATCTTGAAAATAAACTTGAATCAGATTTTTATTTTGTTGATTTTTTTGAATTTAATTTAGAATTTGAATGCACAATCAACATCCTGAAAGTGTTAAGAGGGGCACAAATGGATTTAAAAGAGATTTTAAGATTGATTGGAAAGAGAAATTTTTGAATGTAGAATCCACTTTCAAAAAATTTGGGTATGTTAAAAATGGCTTCAAATATTTTTTGGAGAGATGCTTCCATAAGTTCATGCTTGAATTTTGATTTTTGATTTTGAGGACCCTTTATTTAACAATTTTGGGTATGTTAAAGTAAAGGGTCAATTAATTTTATCTTGATTTTTTTTTTAATTTTTGGAGTTTACTCACTCAGCAAATTTGGGTATGCTAAGTGAGATGTTTGAAAATAATTTCTTCTTTTTCTTTGTATGCTTTGTTTTATGAATCATTTGTGATTTGAAAAAGGGATCCTCATTTAACAAATTTAGGTATGCTAAATGAGGAATCCATGTGTGATTTGTTTTTGAAAATTTTTGAAAATAGGATCATTAGCAAATTTGAGTATGCTAAGAAAATCCTAATGTGTTTCTTTTGCTTTTGATTTTATTTTGAAAATAGGATTTAGATTTTTTTTTGAAAATGGAGACTTCACTTTAGCAAATGTGGTATGCTAAAATGAAGTTTCAATGTATTTTGAATTTTGTGAAATGGAGATTTCACTTAGAAAATTTGAGTATGCTAAATGAAATTCCAAAAATGTGTTGTAAATTTTGTTTTGAAAATGGAGACTTCACTTTAATAAATGTGGTATGTTAAAATGAAGTTCCAAATGTGTTTTGAATTTTGTGAAATGGAGATTTAACTTAGCAAATTTGAGTATGCTAATTGAAATACCAAAAATGTATTTCAAATTTTGTTTTTGAAAATGTAGACTTCACTTTAGCAAATGTGGTATGCTAAAAATGAAGTCTCCAATATGTTTTAAAAATTTTGTGAAATGGAGATTTCACTTAGCAAATTTGAGTATGTTAAATGAAATTCCATAAATGTGTTGTAAATTTTCTTCTGAAAATGGAGACTTCACTTTAGCAAATGTGGTATGTTAAAATG
The DNA here is from genome assembly GCA_021442155.1 of Cymbidium sinense. Taxonomy (NCBI): domain Eukaryota; kingdom Viridiplantae; phylum Streptophyta; class Magnoliopsida; order Asparagales; family Orchidaceae; genus Cymbidium; species Cymbidium sinense. The sequence continues at coordinate 142,418 of JAKCPB010000114.1, read as the reverse complement.
AACTTCCAAATGTATTTTGAATTTCGTGTAATGGAGATTTCAATTAGCAAATTCGAGTATGCTAAACAAAATTCCAAAAATGTATTTCAAATTTTGTTTTTGAAAATGGAGACTTCACTTTAGCAAATGTGGTATGCTAAAAATGAAGTCTCAAATGTGTTTTGAAAATTTTGTGAAATGGAGATTTCACTTAGCAAATTTGAGTATGCTAAATGAAATTTCAAAAATGTGTTGTAAATTTTATTTTTAAAATAGAGACTTCACTTTACAAAATGTGGTATGAAAAAAATGAAGTCTCAAATGTGTTTTAAATTTTTTTTGAAATGGAGATTTCTAAAATGAAGTTTCAAATGTGTTTTAAATTTTGTGAAATGGAGATTTCACTTAACAAATTTGAGTATGCTAAATGAAAATCCAAAATGTGTTTCAAATTTTGTGAAAAGGATATTTCACTTAGAAAATTTGAGTATGCTAGATGAAATTCCAAAAAAAAGTGTTTCAAATTTTGTGAAATGGAGATTTCACTTAGCAAATTTGAGCATGTTAAATGAAATTCCAAAAATGTGTTCCAAATTTTGTGAAATGGAGATTTCACTTCGCAAATTTGAGTATGCTAAATGAAATTCAAAAATTGTGTTTCAAATTTCACTTAGCAAATTTGAGTATGTTAAATGAAATTCCAAAATTGTGTTTCAAATTTTGTTTTTGAAAATGGAGACTTCACCTTAGCAAATGTGGTATGCTAAAATGAAGTTCCAAATGTGTTTTGAAAATTTTTATGTTTGTTGATTTTGAAAAGAGAGATTTCCACTTAACAAATTTGGGTATGTAAGTTGGAAATCAATTTTTTGAAAGTGGAAATCCCAACCTAATAATATATGGGATATGTTAAGTGGGTTTCAAAATAGTGTCATTTTATTTGGAAATGAAATCATCATTCAATAAATTTGGGTATATTAAATAGAGATGTTTATGTGTACTTTTTGAAAGTTTATTTTTGATTTTGATTGTAAATGAAACCTCCTTTCAATAAATGTGGGTGTATTGAATGGAGAGGTTTCATATGTTCTTTTTAAAAGTTTATTTTTTTATTTTGATTGGAAATGAAACCTCCATTCAATAAATGTGAGTATATTGAATGAAGTGGTTTCATATGTGTATTTTGAAAAGGTGGAAATTCCAACTTAACACATGTGGAATGTGTTGAGTGGAATTTCATAGTTATGATTTTGCTTGAAGATGTAACATCCATTCAACATATTTTGATGTATTGAATGGAAAGGCCCATCTTCAAATTTTGTGCTTTTTGAAAACATGATTGTTGGGATTTTATTTTTGGAAAGATAATTGTTGTTTTTATTTGAAGATGAAATCTTCATTCAAGTAAATTGAGTGAAGGTATTCATTTGTGCTTTGAAAAAATATGATTTTTGGTTTTATTTTTGAAATGCTCCTCCATTTAACAATTATGAAAATTGTTAGATGTAGTGTAAATATTTTATTAAGAGTATTTTGAAAAAGTGCTTTTGAAAAGCAAGACTTTCATGAAGGATTTATTTTGTCTTTATTTTTTGGAATGAACCTTTCCTTACCATAAAAATGGTAAGGAGGAAGTCTTTGATCATTTTCTTTTTATTAAATTTTTATTTTTACCCATTGGAGAACCTTGGGGTTTTAAGACCAACAGGTGAGGTCCTAAAACTTAAAGATGTTTAGCTTAAAGGATGAAATAAGCTAATGCCAGAAAAGAAAGATAGTCTTGGATTCATACAAAGTATGATACTAGGAGACAATAATCATTTACCAAAGATGGAGAGAGGAATCTTCCCCTGTGGGGTCGCAAGAAAAGTCTGTGGCAAAAATATTCATATAAATTTCTGCATTCATCTATCCCCCTCTTTTTTGGGAAAGAAGATAAATAAAAATAGAAATATATAACACCTTTGTTGGGACACCATGCAGATCCACAGATGTTTTTATTAGGGTGATCGGGTGTGACATTGATGAGAGGTGTACTATCTCGAAAAATAGAAGTCACCACCTTACAATGGACCTAATCACCTTAATAAGGTCTCCTAAAGAATATGTTCTTAGAAATGTATGAGAGATTCTTCCCCTACTTTACATGAAAAAGTAAAGCAAGGTTTATTTAAAATTGGGTTCGTTAAGTTCCCTACAGGGGAAGCCCCCGTAGTTAGTTGCATCCTAAAAAATAGGATTCCTTAGGAATACTCTCAATTAAGGTAACTGATCATTGTCTCCAAAGAATTCAAAAGGTAGGACTATCAATCAATTGGTTTATTTTTAGAAAGTCAAATGGGGTCGATCAAGAGGAGGGAGTTCTTATCAAAGCCAAATGAAGATAAGTAGGGGATGATTATGATACAAGGAAGCCTAGTAAGCACCCCAAACTACCCTATGGTTGGGCTTTACATTTTTTAAATTGAGTTTATTTGTTTGAGTTAGATTTTTATTAGAAATGTAGAGCTTATAATTCCATAATACAAGGTTATGAAAATACCTAAGAGGTGAGGATTTATGCTCGTAGCCCGCAAAGGGGAGTAGCAACCTCTGAACCTAAATCTAGGGAGCCTTGGCGAGGGCCAAATCATGATCTACATCTAAGGCAAAAAAAGGCATATGGCTTACCTCCACAAGATAGGATAAACCACCCAACTGTTGGACTTACTACTGCCTAGGGGTGGCCTCCAACTAACTCCTCCTATAATTTTAAAATATATAAGCAAGTCAAATGATTTTGCAAGATAGCTAACCTGTTATTTATTTAGAAAGAAACTAAGTCCTTAAACACACTCCCTAAGAGACTAGATCATGTGGGCATGATTCAATGAATTAAATCTAATGCAAATTTTGTTACATTTTATTTTCAATTTGATACAGGCTTTAGGATTCATATGCCTAATGCATGAGAAATTAGATTAAGGGCCAAAATTAGCAAGATAAGGAGGTGTGTTTTCACCATGGCTCTCACAGGTCAAGCCAAGTTTTCTAGCAAAGGTGGAAGCCCTCCAATCAAGAGTGAAATAATATGCTTTTTATGCATGATATGAAAAAAGTAATATAACATCCAACGAAGGGGTTGCTAATTCTTTTATCTTGATTTATAACCTAGGCTTTAGGTGAGATTATGACTTATTTAATTTTTAGTTTAAATTGATTAGTTGGATGGAAAATTTAATTTCCTAAGAGCCTAATCATCATCCAGCCCATACATTAAAGCAAGGAATAAATTAGGAAAAGATGCAATCTTAATGCACAAGCTAAACAAACATCAATCAATTTATAAAGCTAGCGCAAAAGAAAAAAAAGGTCATTTGTGGTCAGGCTCCACCGTACAAACTCAAAAATAAATTGGGCAGCCAAGCTCTACCCTTATACAACCCAGATTACAAATGAATTAATTATAATTAAGCAAAGAATTCATGTTATGGGGGTCTTCATTTTTCATTTCTTCTATCTTCTTTCTTATTTTGGTTCCTTCTTTTGGATGGTTAGAATGTGATTTCTCCAAAGGCTTTACATTGTACATAAGACATGGTCTTATAACTAATGTTCATCCTAATCCCCCATAACAATCATTCCAAAATACTAATTGCAAAATTACATGAAAATGGGAAAAAGGAAATCTAACTAAAACCTGCAAAATAGAGATTAGCTAAACAAACCATACAATTCCAAGCATGTACATGTATAAATTGGACTTAGCACACCACACATGGGTAACCAAGTCCACCTGGCCTATTTTGGATTATGCTTGGGGGTATAAACACCTACACAACAAAAATAGTTTTATATTTTTTTATTACAGTGCCCCTTAAGCACAATCCCCTATAGAAGACAATGCTTAGACTAAGATTGCCCTACCATTCAGTCTACGCACATACACCCTATCATCCAGACTAAAACAACACATCATAAAATAAAAGTAAACCTCAAACCATGCATCGCCTTAACCTAAAGCTAAAAGTGATGGCTTAGCTTAATGTGTGTGCTTTTTAAGGTTTGTGTGGTACGCTTAGCTAGGCTTTAAGATTAAAATTTTCTAAGTATGAAAATGTTCAACTTAGAGGGGTTGTTTCACTTAAGTGATTGAGCTAATTTGGTTGATTTTATTTTATGATTTTATTAGATTTCAATGAACTTAGAATTAATTACTAAAAGTTGTAATGAGAGGAAAAGAGAAGAAAATTTCTTTTTCTTCCCTACCTTAAGTAATTTCTAAGGTAGATTTATATTTGATTTTTGTTTAGTGAATGTTTTATTATATCTTTTAATTAATCCTAAGTTTAGGTTTTCCCTAAACAAAACCTATTCAAAAAGAAAGGCATTTTTAAGAATATGTAAAGTGATATACTATCACAAAACACACATCACTTCATTTCTTTCCCAACATGTGTAACATGCATATGGATGAATCCTAAGCATATCTATGCATACAAATGAAGAATGTATAGCACACTTTAATGATGAATGCTAAGTAGTGTTACTTAAGAAAATTTGGTGCTTTATGATGCTTGATTTTTATTAAGTAGAAAAGAGTGATTCTTTTATCCTTTTTTCGTATGCACATGTACAAGTATAAAAGACATAAGTGAGTATGATGCCATTGTTAGCACCAGGGGTGTAAGGTACAAGACCTACTTAAAGCTACTTAAAGCCTCGCAACCCTAGGATTGTCCAGACTAATATACCATTTCTCTTAAATACATGTGCATGTACAAAAAGAAATGAATGAAAAAAAAAGATGCAAAAGTTTATGTTTGTTTGGTTTTAGTTTGATTGTTTAGTTTATATGTGTGATGTGGAATCCCTTCTTATGTCATGACATAGGAGTGTATAGGGATGGATTTAAGCAAGTGTTATGTCTTTTTCAAATAGACTATATGCTTTGCAAATCCTATACAATTCTATGTTAAGAAGAGAGGCAAAATCACATAACATATTTTACACTATTCATAAGCAAGCTCATAAATAATTATAAATAGCATACCTTTTAGTTTTGATGTTTAATTCATTGGTTTTAAAATAATTTTGGATTTAATAGTGATAATAGCCATTCATATTCTTAGTTTAGCCAAAACATGTAATTTAACATAAAGGAAACATTTCATTTTCAATTTGATTTTCAAAAGGCATGAATGCATGATTTTCATATGACATATATATTTAGGATGCTAGGAAAAAAATAAAGTGATGAAAGCATGCAAATTCATTCACCCTAATTAATTTCTAAAGATAATCTTATCAATAAGATTATTTAAAGCAAACCAAAATTGTTTTAAAGAGATTTTAGTTTTATTTTGAGTTTGATTTGGATTTAGGAAATGTGAAAAGGTTTGCTGGTCCTAACCCATTCCCACATGTGTGTATTATTTTAGTTTAATTTTTTAGGGTGATTAGATTGATTTTATGCTTTGGTTAGGTTAAGGTGTAGATTAAATTCATTAATCATCCCTTACCTACACCACTTTAACATATTTGATCAAATAATTATGAGCCAATATATGACATAAAATAACACAAGAAATTTATGGTGTGAATTAAGTGTGTTAATTACCCCTTACCTACACAACTTTAACATATTTAATCACATAATTATGAACCAATGATATGACACAAACCACACAATGAATTTAAATCAGCAATGCACCTAGGAAAGGATGGGCTTAATGCAATTGGCTCACAATTAGTGATTAACTAAATTAAAGGGTTTAATTTAAGTACTTTCATAACCCTTCCCACACATGATGGTTGGATTTTGATTTTCTTAAGCTACTTAGGTTGTGAACAAGCATCTACCCAAGATGAATTAGTTAATGTTTTGATTTTAAAATTTTGATTAATTAAGCATTTTATTAAATGATTAAATTATTTAATTAATTTTGTAATTAGATTTTAATCAGAATGAAATAAACTTGGGGAAAAGATATGGAAAAGAACCCTAATCTCATTCCCTAAGTCCACTCAATAGGTAATTAGAAAATTTAATTAGTGAATTTATCACTAAAAGTTAATTAATCATTTAATGGATTGAGAATGGAAGAAATGAGCTAATTACTAATGCCATTAGTAAATTCCAAGAAAATCATGGGAGGCAGAGGCCCATTAATCAACACTAAGAACTTTGGAATTAATTAGTGGAATAATTAGAGAGTAATTAACATAATTACATTCCTAATAAAACCCTAATTCATAAAATATCACTTTTCAAAACCAAGTGAAATTAATTTTAGAATATTCACCTTTGAATTACCTTTCCAATGCTTTTTATTTTGTATTTTTCAGATTTTTTGATCATTAGTTATTAATATTTGAATTTCTAACCTTATTAGGTAATTAATCCCCTAATTATGTGACTAATCCTATCGGCATGGATGGATGTCACATGCACTTTCCATGTGATGGAGGACTTAAATTGTCACATTGTGGCGTGGTAATTTGAGTGCTTTCTCCCGTCCGTCATCAAATATGGATGGATTTAGCGATGATTAAGGACTAAATCAGTATTCTAGATCTTGATCATGGCGTCCATCCAAAATGTGGATGGCCCATGATCCATAGTTCTCTGCGAAAGGAATAGTTTGGCATGATGAAATGATTGAGCAATTGAACTCAAAATCAACCCAATCATGCAGGAGACATCCAATCAAATTCTTATAATGTGAAATTTCTTTCATAAGGACCACACCATGTCTAATTTAAGCTGGGTTGATGGCATACCTGGGTGAAATTTATCCATGGGTCTCAGTGGAGGCGAGCCTTATTAATTTGAGGTGATTTGGTAGAGTGGATCTTCCTATGGACCAAGCTCTCCTTCAATTGGGCTCAACCTTGATCAAGAGCACTCTTTTCGTGGCTTAAGGACTTGGATTAAGCTTTAGGCAAGTTCAATTTGATCCTCCCAAGAAGCTTGCAAGAGGAATTGAGCTCTAGTGGAGAGTTGAATGAGATTGAATTTCACTTGAACTCCCTTATTTTTTTAAAGTCTTTGGTGAAATGGAAAATGCTTGGAAATCTTGGGAGCTTGGAATCACTTCCTCAAGTTTATGCCTCAATGAATGACAGCAATTCAAGTGAAATTAGGAATATATCTCTCCCTAGGTGAATCGGATGGCTGCAAGCTCTCATGCCATTTTGATCCAATGCACCCTATTCAATGGGTTTGTTAGGCTATTAAGAGTGCCACGACATTTAGTTTTAGGTGTGGAGTGGAGTAGTGAAGCTCCCATGTGCTTGAAATGAGTGGAGGAAGGATTCCCATGAGCTCATGTCCATGGAGGTGGTCAATTTTAGCCTTAGGTTGGGTTGGGCTTATCCAAACCCATTGGGTCATGTGCACCAAGTCCATTAGTGACCATTTGGTCCACTAAAAGGATGCCAAGTATCCATGAAAAGGAACTGCCCAAATTCCAAGTGGTTTTGATTTTAGGTCACCCTATGGCCTAAGGGTAAAATGGTCATTTGACTCATATTTCAGTTTGAATATGTTTGGAATGATTCAAACATAGGTTAGTCCACGTTTCATTGAATTTGGAGTTTGCTTGATATGATTTGGCTCATGTTGACCCATTTAGGTCAAAATGGGTCAACTTGAGTCAGTCAATTAGTCATTGTCAAATTCATATGACCATTTGAAATGTTTTGGCATCATTGGTTTGGTTCAATTTGATTTATATTTAGATTTGGTTTCATTTGATTTCATTTAGGTCAAATGGGTCATGATTGAAGGATTGATTGAATCATGAAAAAAAATGGTTGGTTTGATGATTTAGCTAAGTTCATTTGACTTGAAAGGCTTGGTTGAATTTTGATTGAATTTGAGTTTGAGTTTTATTAATTTTTGGATAGATGGGAAATTTATGTTTATATTTGGAGTCATGATAGAAGGTTGATTGAATCATGAAGAAATAATCAAGTTTGACTTGATTTGAATTAGCTGATTTGACTTGACTTAGGTTGATTTTGACTTTGAATGGTTGAATTTTGAATTTATTTGATTTGAATTTAGTTTTGGATATTTGAATTTAGTTTTCATTATATTTTTGAGAAAATTATCTTGAATTTGAATTTTAATTTAATTAGTTTGATTTAGCTATGTCCAAGATGGGAATCAAAATGACTTAGGAAAGATCTTTGATTTGCATTTGAATTTTGAATTTGGTTTGATTGGTTTGAATTTATATTTATACATGTAAATATAAATAGATTTGAGAAAAATTTGAATTTGAATTGATTTAGATTTGATTTAAGCTAGGTCCATGAGGGAATAAAAAACATAAGAAATATTTTGAATCAATCATGGGCTTCAATCATAAGTTTCAATTATTTGGAATTAATTCATGATTTGAGAAAATCCATTGAATTGGTTCATGGCTTGAATTAGAGTTGGAGTTGGTATGAGTTTGAGATCAAGTTGAATTGATTTAAGTTTGACTTGAAGGGATGAAGTGAGAATTTGGTTCACTTAGGAATTTTGACTTAAGGCATAACCTATTTGGCTAACTCTTCTAAGTTTAGGGCTATTGTGTTCACCCAACTAGAGGTGTCTTAAGACTAAGGAACTCTAAAGTCTAAGAGTCTAAGATGGAGTTGAGCTCATCAAAAATGAGGTGACAGGGATAGGTGTGGTGTGGACAATTTTTTGTTGATTGAAAATGATCAACAACATCAAACAATCATAAACTAACAAAATGGTCTACTCTTAACCAAAGGTATAAAAGGAATAGCTTAGTGCAATGTGATAATGTTAAGACATAAGAGAGGAAGGAGGATCCACTAGGGATAGAGTATGTGAACCTTCCACTAGGGAAATAGGTTCAAATCATCCACATGGGAATGAGAGGTTTAATTTGATTTGAGTCTTGAGAAATTGATTTGATTTATTTAATTTATTTTGATTTTTGATTTTATTGACTACTTAAGAGGTGATTGGATTTATTTTATTGATTTTGTTTTATTTGTTGTTGACTCCAAGGAGGAGAGGAATTTATTTCAGATTTTTTTTTTTTGGATTTTGAGATGGACCCTATTGGTTTGCGATGGATGCTTAAGTAAAGCTATGGAGGCTAGTCTAACTCATTACCAATCCAAATGGACATTCTACTAAACACATAGTAGGTCTAGCCAACCAAAGGATGTTTTCAAAACAAATTGTACTAGAAAGCATGATGGCACATCCTCCAAAGTAGGAGTTACTAGGTGATCCATTGGCAGGCAATGGATCAAACAAAACCTAGGTTTGAGTGAATGAGGGAGTTAGATCAACTCAAATATAGTCAATTAATTTTATTTTTAATTATTTTGATGGATCCCATTGGTTTGTGATGGACTGCGGTAGGGGCCATGGAGCTGACTCAAATTTACTAATCTAAAGGATGTACTAACCACAAGGTAGAACTAACCAATAGAGGGATGCGAGTTGGTGTTAGAGAAAAGCGGGAACTCACATCATCCAAAATAAAAGGGTTTGTGATTGTACTTTGGGCAACAAATCAAACTTGTCCTAGGGCTGATTATTGATGAATGTTTGGGAACTTAAATCAGTAAGGATTAATTTCATTTCTTAGTTTATTTATTTTGATGGATTATTTTGGTTTGCGATGGATCACAATGAGAAAGAGCTTATATTAGCATAGATCTATCTCATTTCTTGAACCAAAGAATAACTTCTACCAGGAAGAACTATCGACCAAATGAGTTTCATTTGCAATGATTAATTCAAGGAAGAAAGCTTGGGACTCACATCTTCCACTACAAAAGACCCGGGTGATGGGTTTCTTTGGGCAACAAATCAAAGACCTAGGGCTACTTGTTGATTTGTGACATTCATGCTAGAAAGAATGTGTCATAGTCTTTCACCTTCAAAGTGGAATGACTATGGGCTTGTGGAAAATAGATTGAAGACGACTACGGGTGAGTTCGACACATTATCTTAACTCGTAGTGAAATTCTTGTAGGGAGTTCGACAACCTAAAGATAGAATGCTTGCTTGGGAAAGGGCCCTTTGGGGCTTGAATTTCTAATCCACAAAGAATATTTTTTTTTATTTGTTTTTTTTTAATGGACCATGTTGGTTTTGAGGGTTCAAAGCGAGATGGAGCTTATAGCATCTAGATTTCTCTTTACTAAACGGAGAATCTATCCAGAACAAATTCTCCAATGATAGGGGAGCTACTGGAAAGGGGACTGTCCAATCCAAAGAGAAACCTTGGTAGTGTTTAAATCAAAGTGATCCAAATAGAACCATAGGGAGAGGGCGTAAGGGCTTGATCCAAAACCGAGATGACATAGTCATATAAATAGGTATTGATGGCCAACTCAAGGAGAAAGTGTGGGGACTCACATATGCCAGAGTGGTGTATCCACCCGGGTGAGTCATTGTCGAGCATGCACATTCCAACCAAGTGCTTGGTTTGCATAATCACTGGGAAGAAAGCTTGGGGACTCACATCCTCCATATGAGCATTATGGGATAGTGTCTTGGCTCGATAGTGTCATCGACCTAGACCTCTGAGAATGCCATTGGGGACTTATATGCAAATCTAGTCAATAGGAAAGGAGCCTCTGGGGACTTACCAAACCTCAAATATACCACTAATGATGCTGATGATGAGTTCAAGAAGAAAGCAGGACTCACATCCTCTTAAACAAAATTAACATGGGGAGTACTAGCCAAGAATCTACCAAACTAACAAGGCTGGTAGTTTGTAATGGTATCAAGAAGAAAGCTGCGGGACTCACATCATATAAGTTATCCAGGGTGACATACTTGGTGGTATGTATGTGACCCACAACTAATGAGTGAGTGCGGAGGCTTGCTCATACATCAAAATAGCCCGATATAAAAGAAATGTGTTTATTTTTGTGCTTTATGTTAAAGGGAATAGGATATCTAAGGACTCTTACACCTAACCTAAAACACGGTGAGGATTTTGATGAAATGGTGCCCGGATGGATGCCGGGAATTCCCACTAAGAAAGGATGCTGCTTAGATTCTCTCACACCTATTCTAATAGCATCGAGAGATTGTGTTTGATTGTATTTGTGTTGTGGAAGAGGGATAGGATGCCGCTGGGGGACTATTACATTTATCCTGAACATGTCATGGCGGATTCACTAGACAAGCAAACAATGCATCGAAAGAAGAGAAGATTTTGATGAAATGGAATCAAATTGTTGTTCTTTTGTTGATAATTATTTTCAAACATGTTTTATGGGTAAAATTTCTTCAAATATAGTCCATTAATTGGAAGCATGGGGTGTTCCCCTTTACAAGCAGTGAGCTAATAAGATCTTCCTTGGTATGCCTTCTCTATGACATAGGGGCCTTCCCAAGTGGGTTCAAACTTGCCTCCCATCTTTTGACGGGCAAAAATTGGTCTCCTTAGGACTAACACATATTCTCCTACTTGGAAAGACCTAGGGTGTACCAGCTTGTTATGAGCTTGAATCATTTTGGCCTTATATAACTTGAAGTTCTGGCATGCGTGTAGGCGACTCTCCTCCAAATCTTTGAGCTCTTCTAACCACAACTTTGAATTCTTCTCGGTAGTGATGTGCTACCCAATTCTATCTTTAGTGATGGGAGTTAAACTTTTAAAGGTAGAATGGCTTCAGACCCATACATTAAGGAAAATAGGGTAGATTGAGTTGGAGTTTGGTATGTGGTGCGGTAGGCCCACAAGGTTTTAACTAATTGCTCATTCCACTGCCGCTTGTTATCATCAAGAGTCTTCTTTAGTATTTGTATGAGAGTTTTGTTTAATGCTTTTGCTAATCCATTTGCTCTAAAGTAATAGATGGTGGAGTATCTCCAATCTATATCATATCTTCTGGCGAAGCTGTTGATCTTGGTGCTTTTGAATGCAGTACTATTATCAGATATAATTCTTCAAGGTACCCTGAACCTATATACGATATGATTCTTGAAACATTGAAGCACATGCTAAGTTGTGACCTCTCTGAGTGGGATCGCCACCGCCCACTTGGAAAAGTAGTCGGTGGAAGTTAAGATGAACCAATGACCCTTGGAATAAGAAGGATCGATAGGACCCACAATGTTGGTTCCCTAACATTAAAATGGCCATGAGGCTAATGTAGGGTTAGAATGTTGGGTGGTTGATGTAAGACCACACCATGTACCTGACACTGATGGCATCTCCTAGCTACATCCATGCAGTCTATAATCATCGAAGACCAGTAGTATCCTAGTCTCTTGATCTTCATCTTCATCTTCGGACCAGATTGATGTGCTTCGCATAGACCTGAATGTACCTCGGTTACAATGCCACAGGCTTCATGTTTATTTAAACAACATAACACATTTGATCAAAGGACTGTTGGTACAAGGTGCCATCAATGAGAGCATAGGAGAGAGCTTTTTATTTCACCTAATGGGCTTGTGACTTTTCTTGAGGTAGTTTGTCAGTGTTCAAATAGTATATGAACTATTGCCTCCAATCCAGCTCCTTCTCCTTATAGGCAACGATAATTTTCCCATTAAGAGAAAGTCTCTCAATGAGTTCAACATCAATAAGGGATAGGACTTGTCTATTTTGGAACCTTATTGGAATGGACTCATCTTTCAGACATGCCAATTCTTTAGCAAGTTTGGCCAAAGCATCTGCTACTGTGTTCTCTACTAGGGGAACCTTGTAGATGGTGACTTCAGGAATTTGGGCCAATAGCTTCAGGGTATACTCATGGTAATCATGAAGCTTGGGTTTGAGAACCTTGTAGGACCTAACAATCTGATTGATGACTAATTGAGAATCCCCAAAGATGTTGATGCTCTTGACACACATTATAATAGCTAACTCCAGGCTGCTAATCAAAGCCTCATACTACTTTGTTCTTGGGGGTTAGAAAGGTAGTATGGGAATCTCATCACATGGTAGTGCAGTTAAGAGAACTATTCCTACCCCTACCTTTCTTGGAAGAGTAGATCATGGTGCTTCCCCTTTATGAAAAGAAGCTGCACCATCAAAATACATCTCCCATGGAAGGTTATCAACCTCCCCTAAGTTTATGATTTGTTCATCACGGAGATCATCATTAAGTGAAGAATTAGTAGGAAGTGAGCATGCTGCTAAGAAATCCACTAGTGTTTGTCCTTTTACTGGATGGAGGGGTATGAATGTGATATCAATCTGTGAGAAAATCATGGACCATCATGCCAAACATCCGGATAGTGTTGGCCATGTCATGAGATAATGCGATGGATTGGTTCTGGAAATCAAGTTCACCTTATGAGAAATCATATATTATCGTAGCTTTTGAGAGGCAAATATCAAAGCTAGGCAATGTTTCTCAATGGGTGGGTAGTTCGCATCAACATGAATCAAATGACGACTGAGATAATAAAGAGCACTCTCCTTCCCTTCGTCTTTGGCTTGGGCCAACAGAGCACCGAGAGAGTCATCCAATACATTAGTGTAGAGGATGAGTGGCCTGCCCAAGATAGGGCTACTAGAACTAGTGGCTTCACCAAATACTGCTTGATATCTTCAAAGGCATGCTAACACTTGTCATCCCACTTGAACTTGGCATCCTTTTTGATAAGTGCTGAGAATAGCTTGCATCTCACCGATAGATTGGAAATAAAGCACTTACATACGCTAACCATCCTTGGAAAAATCTAAGTTGTGTTTAACTTTAAGGAGGTGCCATTTCTAAGATAGCTTTGATCTTTTCTAGATCTATTTCTATTCTCCAATGTCGAATAACAAACCCAAGGAATTTCTCTGAAGCTACTCCAAATGCACACTTTAGGGGATTCATTTTAAGGTTGTATTATCTTAACAGTCTAATAACTACTCTCAAGTCAAAGAGATGGTTTTCTTTTTTTTGGCCCTTGACTACTAGGTCAGCAACATTGCACTCAACCTGATGATGGATGAGTTCATTGAAGATCAGCGTCATGGCCCCTTGGCATGTAGCATCAGCATTTTTAAGGCCGAAAGGCATGACCCTATAACAATAGATTATGATCGTGGTTTGAAAAGAAGTGCTTCTTTCATTCTTGGGGGCCATCTTAATTTAGTTGTAGCCAGATGACCCATCCATAAAAGAGAAAACTGCATGAGATGAGGCGATGTCCACCATTAATTCTAGTATAGGAAGAGGAAACTCATCCTTAGGACATGCCTTATTTAAATCCCTGAAATCAACACATATGCAAATTTAGCCATTCTTCTTCTTAATTGGGACGACACAGCTAACTGGGTATTTTCTTCCGATAAAACCATCAATCTTTCTTGACTTCAGAAATGATCTATTGTTCAATTTCTAATCGCATGCGTCTAGGAGCTTGCTTGATAGGGTTAGTGCTAGGATCTATTGCTAGTTTGTGACTACTACATAAGGAGATAATCTAGACATTTCTTCATACTACATGCAAAGCAGTCCTTAAACTCAGTCAATAGCCTAACTAAGTTATTGACAGGGTAATGGAAGATTCTACCTGCACATCAGGCTCACCTACAGCTTCTCCTATGGGACCTTGGGAATCGGATGATTCCAAGTCTATCTCAAGAGATAAACCTGTAGTATTTAGAGTAGGAAAATTTAACTCTGAATCAGAAAGAGGAAGATCAAAATTGTTATAGTTGTTGTTTAGACTTGAAGAGTTATCATTAGGAAGTGACACATATATAATTCAATCTAGCTTTATTCTTCAATTTCATGGATTTGATAGGAGGTACATAGTAGAAATCAAGTAAAGTAAGAGGGGTGAGGGATTTAATGCCCTCATCCATCAATACAAGATGTATACTAGAAAAAGAAGAGCTAGTTTGAAGTCCACGATGTAGTATACAATGGTGGATGGACTCGTCGATGGTTGTGTACTTGGCTATCCCAGTCACGGGATACTGCTTGCTCCTCTCTTCTAAACTCTCCTTTTTCCTAAGTTGGCTCTAGCAACTTGCAAACCTTCATTAATGCTGGAGGTTTGAGCTAGCTCAGGCACCTGGAAGGAAAGTTTCTTAATTTTTGAGATAATTTTCTTAGAGTTTTGGATAAGGAGATATCCCAACCTTCTTTGATTTTAGAAGAATCGCAAGTATCCCCAAGGATTACCCTAATGGAACTGGATGGTTGTTCCTCAAGATATTCCTTCAAGATGATAATAGCACCAGTCTTGAAGCTATGTTCAAGCCAATCCTCAAATGTGAAGCAATCTTCTAAAACATGACCTAGCATACGGTGGTAGGGGCAAAAGTTAGGATCATGGATTTTTCCTACTTCCTCCGATCTCCTAGATTCGAGAAGCTAAAAATCAGGCGTCTTTAAGAGATTCTTAAAGATCTTCTTGATTGCCTCCCTCTTAAATGAAAAAGGCTTGTTAAGTTTATCCAAAAGAGTAGGTGGACCATAGCTACCTTGCGGAGGGTATGTGTACTGTTGCTGCTGATGATGTGGCTGAGGGGGAGGTAGTGGAAGCCATGCAGGCTGTTGTGGCGGCCGGTAGGGCTGCCTCGGTGGTGGTAGAGGAGGTGGAAGTGATGGCTGTGGAGCGTGAGATCTCTCGAGCTTCTCGTTGTGTATCCCTTTGTCTCATATCACCCCCCGGCTTCTTCCTATACCTTCTGTGACTTTGGTTTATTGGTAGATCTGGAGAAGGCAACTGTTTGGCTTCTCCTTGAAAGCTATCCACCTTGTTGATTAATTTCTTAAAAGTTTTGATGGTGAAACCTTTGAGCATGAAGGCGACCAGGCCATGGATATTCTTAAGTATAATCTCGATGGCATGTTGTTTAGACAATTGTGGTTGGCATTTCATACTCAATTTACATCATCTAAGAATGTAATCAATGAGAGACTCACCATGATTTTGTTGAGCCACAACGAGATTGCCAATAGTGTCATTTTGCTGAGCTCAGTGTCACTGCTGAAGAGACGGAAGTGTAAAGCATCACTGCCATCAGTGTTGCAACAACTAGCCCTGAAATGTGCAATGTGCTACCTCTGGTTCCCACTGCCATCAAAGCTCTTAAAAGAAGGAGGCACGAAACCATTAGGATATTAGATTGCATCAAATTTCTCTAGGTAGGGTCTACCCATTGGAACTGATGATCCTCCTCAGGCTTGAGCCAATGCTTCTCTTACCTACTCTCAACCATGCTCTTGATATCTTTTTCCTGTATGGAGGTACTATCCACTACCTTCCTATACATGCTGGTGCTACATTGCTCTATTAGAGGTAAAGTCTTGGCTGGATCCAAGACATGCACCAACTATGACTAGTCTCGTATAGTAAGATGAATTAGAGTTTTGAAGTGCTAAGATAGTTGTTAGCAGATCGTTGAGCCTCTTCTCTGTCCTATCCATTTTTTTCATCCATCTGCTTTATCTGCTGAAAGAGGTGTTGGGTCAAGTAGGTTATGTCTTCCTGCTCAGCCTCAACACCTTCTATAGTCTGCTGCTCTCTATGGAGGCATCCCGGTGTCTACCATGCAAACCTTTGTTGAATCTCCTAATAAATCATCTTCATTGGGATCAAAGCTGATATTCTCCTCATCAGACCAGTCATATCCTAGGATCTCTTTCTTCTCCATGAGATAATGGGCAACTATATCATCTAGAGAATGATCTATCTGAACTGGCATGAATGACTTTAGTTGACCAGTGGTGGAATCACTATCATGTAATGTGAGGAATCAAACCTCCCCTTTACTAAAGAGTTAACCCTGTGAGGGTTATACTTGCTAGAAGAAATATGCTCCTGACTGTCATTGGATCTTTATGGGGTGACACTCCTAGGAGGATCTATCTTCATAGGTGCAACTGAGCTATCACCTTCTCCCTCAGAAATTGCTATCTTCACCATATACTGTGGTGGTGGTGGTGACGGGCAACTATGATACTTCGGGGTCACCATTCCTTCATCACCATAATTGGGGTGGAAGGTCAAGCAGAAGAGCTCAACCTCACCACAGTAGGCGGTGTAGATGGAACGTTATCTCTTATCCATAGCCGGATCACCAACATGGTCCTCTTCTCCCCAGATGTGGCCTTCATGGCCTTTGGTGGAACTGGAGATGCTGGAACATGTTCAAGTGATGGTGGAAGAGGGGTAGAGCGGTGTGGTGGAGATACCACCGACTCTCTCTAAATAGGTGCTGCTCTCCTATGATGGGTAGTCCACATGAGTAGAAAGTTGTCGGTATGATCGACGCAGGTAGCACATCGATCAGGAAAATCAATAAGTGCAGAGGCCACTGAGTGATGGCTGAATCTCTGCCTCTCCCAATAGGTAATGTAAACTAAAGTACTGGCCTCAGTGGCCCTCTCCTATCTAATATGCTTCCCCACACCGCGGAGGATAACATATCTCAAATCAAATTGTGCCCCAAACTTGATCACTTCCAACTTAGCAGAACTATCCTCGGAGGCGTCGACCTCTCCTCCTCCCATGTAGGAGCCTAAAAATGCACTACAAGTGGAGGTGAAATAGCGATCTTCCTAACATCCTCTCTATCAGACCCAGAGAGAGGATGGAACTGGTTTACGATAACCAATGGGAAAACCATCGTGGGCAACTTCTTAACAACATATTATGTGGCTACCTCCATCTCTCTAGCAATGCGAGTGTGGTACCACTTTATCATGTGGTTCTTGTTTCTTCTTTGGGTCCTGGTAGGGTGAGCAGAGTAAGAGCTAGACCCAACCTTAAAAGCAGGGGAGAAAATCCCTCAGATTAGGGGAATCTTCCCCTTGGAAGGTGCTAGTGAGTGGTTACTATCCCTAACTGGGGCAACATGGGGAACCATAAGGCGCGCTGGTGCTGGCACTGACACTGCTACTGTGGGAACCTCCACAACCTTCCTCTTCATCGAGGAAATATCAAAATCTAATGGCATGTCAACCTGAATGATCGACTCCTGCCTAACCACTATGCTCTTACTAACAGTAGTGAAGGAGGTCCCCTCACATGTAATTTGGTCCCCCTCAAAACCTCATCCAAAGTGGATGAGGTGGGCATAATAAGAGGGAGGGAGGTTTCCCTGATCCAGGGCCAAATCCATCCCATGGAGAAAAGTGAACACATATCTCGACACTTCCATTGAATTAAAGCACTAAGCGAGATTGAAAAGCTAAATCGTGTCAAAATAAACTTGAATCAAATTTTATTTCTTTGTTGATTTTGAATTCAAATTTAAAGTTTGAACCCATACTAAACAACTTGAAGGTGTTAAGTTGGGCTCAAATGGATTGAGAAGAGATTTTGAGATTTGATGGAAAGAGGAATTTTTTGAATGTAGAACTTTCAACAAATTTGGGTATGTTGAAAAGTAGCTTCAAATATTTTTGGAGAGATGCCTCCATAGGTTCATATTTGAATTTTGATTTTTGGTTTTGAGGACCCTTTATTTAACAAATTTGGGTATGTTAAAGTAAAGGTTCAATTTGATTTTGATTTTGATTTGTGATTTTTTGGAATTTACTCACTTAACAAATTTAAGTATGGTAAGTGAGGTGTTTTGAAACAATTTATTCTTTTTCTTTGTTTGCTTTGTTTTGTGTATCATTTGTAATTTTGAAAAATGAAATTCATATTTAACAAATTTGGATATGGTAAATGAGGAATCCAAGTGTGTTTTGTTTTGAAAAATTTTGAAAATAGGACTCTTAGCAAATTTGGGTATGCTAAGAAAATCCTAATGTGTTTCTTTTATTTTTCGAGATTTTAATTCTGAAAAATAGGATCCTAAGCAAATTTAAGTATGCTAAGGAAATCCTAATGTGTTTCTTTTGTTTTGGATTTTGTTTTAAAAATGGAGACTTCACTTTAGCAAATGTGGTATGCTAAAATGAAGTTCCAAATGTGTTTTGAAAAATTTTTATTTTGAAAATGAAGACTTCATTTTAGCAAATGTGGTATGCTAAAGAATGAAGTTTGAAATGTGTTTTGAAAAATTTTGTGTTTTGGACACTTCACTTAGCAAATTTGAGTATGCTAAACAAAATTCCAAAATTGTGTTTCAAATTTTGTATTGGATTTTATTTTGAAAGTGGCGACTTCACTTTAGCAAATGTGGTGTGATAGAATGAAGTTCTGATGTGTTTCTTTAATTTTATGAAATGGAGATTTCACTCAGCAGTTTTGGGTATGCTAAACGAAAGTCCAAAATGTGTTTCAAATTTTATTTTGGATTTTGTTTTGAAAATGGAGACTTCACTTTAGCAAATGTGGTATGCTAAAATGAAGTTCCAATGTGTTTCTTTAATTTTATGAAATGGAGATTTCACTTAGCAAATTTGAGTATGCTAAATGAAATTCTAAAAATGTGTTTCAAATTTTATTTTGAAAAATGGAGACTTCACTTTAGCAAATTTGGTATGCCAAAATGAAGTTCCAATGTGTTTCGAATTTTTTGAGATGGACACTTCACTTAGCAAATTTGAGTATGCTAAATGAAATTCCAAAATGTGTTTCAAATTTTTATGTTTTGAAAAGGGAGACTTTACTTTAGCAAATGTGGTATGCTAAAATGAAGTTGCAAATGTGTTTTGAAATTTTATGAAATAGACATTTCACTTAGCAAATTTGAGTATGCTAAATGAAATTCCCAAAATGTGTTTCAAAATTTGTTTTGAAAATGGAGACTTTATTTTAGCAAATGTGGTATGCTAGAATGACGTTCCAATGTGTTTTAAGAAATTTTGTTTTTGTTGATTTAGAAAAGAGAGATTTCCATTTAACAAATTTTGGTAAGTAAGATGGGATCAATTATGTTTCATTTTTCAAAGATGTATTTTCATGTGTGATTATTTCTTTTCTTGAAAGAGGAAATTCCAACCAAATCATATATGGAAAATGTTAAGTGGCATTTCAAAATAATGTCATTTTCTTTGGAAATGAAATCTTCATTCAATAAATTTGGGTATATTGAATGGAGATGTTCATATGTGCTTTTTGAAAGTTTATTTTTGATTTTTATTGGAAATGAAAAATTCCATTCAATAGATGTGGGTATATTGAATGGAGAGGCTTCATATGTGCTTTTTGAAAATTTTATTTTTTATTATCACATATGAATCAATTATCAAAATAGAAAGGCATGCTACTCATAATTATTTATAAGCTTGCATGTGAATAAAAATATGAAGATGTGTATAGTGTGATTTTCCTTCTATTTTCTTTTAGCATAGTTTTGAATAAGATTTTGCAAAGTGTATAGTTCATTTGAAAAGAACACAACACTTGCTTAAATCTATTCCTATTCATCCCTGTGTTATCACTTAAGAAGGACATCCCCATTTACACATATAAATTGCATAAACAAATCAAACAAACAAACAAAAATTTTTGCATCTTTCTTTTTCCATTCATTTCTTTTGTGCATACAAGTATTTAAGGAAAGTGGGATATTAGTCTGAAAATCTTGAGGTTGCGAGGCTTTAAGTAGCCCTAAGTAGGTATTGTACCTTACCCCCCTAGTGCTAACAATGGCGTCATACTCACTTATGCCTTTCATACATGTAAATGTGCATGTGAAAAATGGATAAAAGAATCACCCTTTTCTACTTAACAAAATCATGCATCATAAAAATAATCAAATTTCCTAAACTAATTCTCTTAGCATTCATCATCAAAGTGTGCTAAACATTTCCATTTGCATGTATAGATATGCTTAGGATTCATTCATATGCATGTTATACATGTTAGGAAAGAAATGAAGTGATGTGTGTTTTGTGATAGTATTTCACTTTACATAATCTTAAAATTTCTTTATTCTTGAATAAGTTTGTTTAAGAAAAATCTAAACTTAGGATTAATTAAAACACATAACAAAATATTCACTAAACAAAAATCAAATATGAATCTACTTTAGAAATTACTTAAGGTAGGAAGGAAAGAGAAGTTCTCTTCTCTTTTACTCTCTTTACAACTTAGTAATGAATTTTAGGATTCACTTAAACCAAATAAAAAATATAAAATAAAATCAACCAAAGCAGCTAAATCACTTACATGAAAACCCTCTAACTTGAACATTTTCAAACTTTGAAAACTTCAACCTTAAAGCCTAGCTAAGCATACCATACAAACCTTTTAAAGCACACTCATTAGACTATGTCACCATTTCTAGCTTTAGGTTAGGGCGGTGCATGGTTTGATGTTTTGCTTTTATTTTGTAATGTAATGTTTTAGTTTGGATGTTAGGGTGCATGTGCGTACACTAAATGGTAGGGCAATCTTAGTCTAACCATTGTCTTCTGTAGGGGATTGTGCTTAAGGGGCGCTGTAATAAAAATATAATTACTTTTGCTATGCAGGTACTTATACCACTAAGCATAATCTAATAAGCCAAGTGGACTTGGTTACCCATGTGTGGGGTGCTAGTCCAATATATATATATATACATGCTTAGGATTGTATGATTTGTTTGGCTAATCTCTGTTTTGCAGGTTTTAGTTAGATTTACTTTTCCCATTTTCATGTACTTTTATAATTAGGATTTTGGAATGATTGTTATGAGGGATTAGGATGAGCACTGGTTATAAGATTACATCTTATGTACCATGTGAAGCCTTTAGAGCAACCACATTCTAACCATCCAAAAGATGGAACTAAAAGAAGAAAGAAGAAAGAAGAAATGAAGAATGAAGATCCCCATAACATGAATTACTTGCTTAATTGTAATTAATTTATTTATAATTCATGTTGTATAAGGGTAGAGCTAGACTACCCAATTTGTTTTTGAGTTTGTGCGGTGGAGCCCGACCATAAATGGCCTTTTATTCTTTTGCGCTAGTTTTATAAATTGATTGATATTTATTTAACTTGCACATTAAGATGGCATCTTTTTCTAATTTCTTCCTTGCTTTGATGTATGGCCTGGATGATGATTAGGCTCTTAGGAAAAAATAAATCTTCTACCAAATTCATCAACTCAAAACTAAAATAAACAACTCATAACCTCACCTAAAGCTTAGGCTATAAATCAACATAAAACAATTAGCAACCCCTTAGCTAGATGTTGTCTTATTTTTCTAACATCACATATAAAAAGTATATTATTTTACTCTTGATTAGAGGGCTTCCACCTTTGTCAGAGAATTTGGCTTGACTTGTGAGATACATGGTGGAAACACACCTCCTTATCTTGCTAATTTTGGTCCTATGGTGAAAATTTTTGATATGGTCGCCTTCAATCTGTGGAGAAAAAGGAAAGAATATAAAAATTCATCTTTTTGGGATGCCATAGACCATAGATGCTTATTGATGATCGATATGTCATTAAGGAATAGTGTACTATCTTGGGAGACAAAAGTCACTACCCTTTAATGGACCTAATCACCTCAATAAGGACTCCTAAGGACACATGGGTCTACATATGTACCAAAGATTCTTCCCCTACTTTACATGGAAAAGTAGGGTAGGGTTTATTTCAAACCGAGTTTGTTAAGTTCCCTAGGGGCAAGCCCCCATAGTTAATTACATCCTAAGGGATGAGATCCCTTAGAAATACTCTCGATTAAGGTAAATGATCATTGTCTTCAAATATTTCAATAGAAAAGAACTATCAATCGATTAGTTCAATTTTGAAGATCAAATGGGATTGATCAAAGAGAGGGAGTTATTATGGAAGCCAAAAGAAAGATAAGTAGGAGATGCCCATAATGCTAGGAAACTTTTATCTTGATTTTAAACCTAAGATTTAGGTGAGGTTATGAGTTCTTTTTATTTAATTTTGAATTGTTAAGTTTGGTAAAAGATTTATTTTTCCTTAAGAGCCTAATTCACATCCAGGCCATACATAAACCAAGAAAGAAACTAGGAAAATGATGCCACTTAATGCAAAAGCTAAACAAATCATCAATCAATTTATAAAGCTAATAACCAAAGGAATAAGAGGCCATTGTGGTCGAGTACCACCGCACAAACCCAAAAATAAATTAGGTAGTCAAGCTCTACCCTTATACAACCTGAATTACAAATGAATTAAATTACAATTAAGTAAGGAATTCATTGTTATGGGGATCTTCAAGCTTCATTTCTTCATTCTTCTTTTCTTCTTTCTTTTTCTTCTTTTTTCTTTGGTTCCTTCTTTTGGATGGTTGGAAGGTGGATGCTCCAAGGCTTCACATGGTTCATAAGATAGGATCTTATGACCAATGCTCATCCTAATCCCCATAATAATCATTCCAAAATCCTAATTGCAAAATTTACATGAAAAGAAAAAGTAAATCTAGCTAACACCTGCAAAACAAAGGTTAGCTAAACAAACCACCAAATCCAAAGCATGTATATTGGACTTATCACCCCACACATGAGTCTAAGTCCACCTGGCCTATTAGATTATGCTTAGGGGTATAAGCACCTGCAAGTAAAAGCATTTATATTTTAATTACAACACCCCTTCAGCACAATCCCCTATGAAAATAATGGTTAGACTAAGATCATCCTATCATTCATTCTACGTACATTCATCCTAACATCTAGTCGAAAATATATATCAGAAAATAAAAGCAAGCATCAAACCATGCACCACCCTAACCTAAAGCTAAAATTGGTGACTTAGCCTAATGAGTGTGCTTTGGAGGTTTGTGTGGTATGCTTAGCTATGGATTTTAAGTTAGAATTTTCTAAGTGTGAAGCATGTTCAACTTAGAGGAGGGTTTCATTTAAGTGATTTAATTATTTTGGGTTGATTTTATTTCATATTTTGATTAGGTTCAAGTGAATCCTACCATTAATTACTAAGTTAAAGAGAGAGAAAGAGAAGAGAATTTCTCTTTCCGTCCCTAACCTAAATAATTTCTAAAGTAGATTCACATTTTTAGTTTTATTTAGTGAATGTTTAGATTAAATGTTTTAATTAATCCTAAGTTTAGATGATCTCTAAACAAACCCATTCAAAACAAAAGGCATTTTAAGATTAAATAAAATGAACCAAATTCACAAAACATACAACACTTCATTTCTTTCCCAACATGTATAGCATGCATATGAATAAGTCCTAAGCATATTTATACATACAAATGAGAATATTTAACACACTCTATGATGCATGCTAAGTAGTTCATTTAAAGAAATTTGGAAGTTTATGACACATGATTTTCATTAAGTAAAAAAGGGATTTCTTATCCAATCTTCACATGCACACATGAAAGTAAGAAAGGCATAAGTGAGTATAGCGTCATTATTAACTAGAGGTGTAAGGTACAAGACCTACTTAGGGCTACTTAAAGCCTCGCACCCTCAAGGTTGTCCAGACTAATATACCAATTTTCTTAAATGCAAACATGTGTGCAAAAGAAATGAATGGAAAAAGAAAGAATGCAAAATTTTATATTAGTTGATTCATTTTGTTTATGCAATTTATGTGTACAAGCATAAGTAACCTTCCTAGGTGATAGCATTGGAATGAATAGGATGTGGAATTAGGCAAGTGTTAGGTTATTTTCAAATGAACCATACATCTTATTAACTCCAATTCAAAACTATACTAAATGAAAAGAGAAGGAAAACCTATACTAAGCACACCCTTGTATTCTCTCACATGCAAGCTTATAATTACAATATAAGTTGTACACTTTCAGTTTTGATAATTGATTCATAGATTTTAAAAATAATTTAAATTTAATAGTGATAATAGCCACTCATACTATTACTTTAGCCAACACATGCACATTTGACATAAAGTAAACATTTTCATCTTAAATTTAAATTTTGAGAAGTATGGATGCATGAATCCACATGACACACATATTTAACATGTTGGAGAAAGAATTGAAGCAATGAAAGCATGTAAACATATTCACTTTAGTTAAATCCTAAAGACAATCTTATGAAATAAGAAAGTTTCAATGAAATCAAAGTTTATTCAATGTGATTTTTGTTTGATCTTGAGTTTGATTTAATTTTGAAAATGTGAGTTGAGTTTGCTGTTCCTAACCTATTCCCACATGTGTTTGACATTTTTGTTTAATTTTTAGATGATTAGATTCATTTTAAATTTTTGGTTAAGGTATGAATTAAAGTTAATTAACCCTTACTACACCACCTTAGCATAGTTAACCAAGTAATTATGAGCCAATGAGATGACATAAAATCTCACAAGGAATTTAAATTTGCAATGCACCTAGTAAGAAAAGGGCCTAATGCAATTTGGCTCATGATTAATGGTTAATTAAGCTAAGGGTTTAACTTAAGTAATTTCAAAACCCCTCACACATATGAGTTGGTTTTATTTCTTAATGAGAATTAAAGAAAGAAAAGAGGGTTTAGGGAATAACTTAAGAGAATACCCCAAAATTATTCCCTAAGCCTTCTATTCACTGGATCTAAGCATAATCAACTCCAATAAGAGATTAAAACACTAATCAAACCCTTAATTATCCTTAATTACATTAAGGGAGTAATTATCCTTAAAATACATTTGCAATTCCCCTAATTAAGCCTTCAATAAATCCCAAGAAAATTAGGGGAGGTAGAAGTCATCTCCTAAAACATACCCAAGAAGTTTGGGATTAATCAAAGGATTAATTAAGGGGTAATTAACAAAATAATATTTCCATTAAAACCCAAAAATCAGAGAAAAATATAATTTAAAATCATTAAAAACATTTTAAAAATATTCTAGATTGAATTATCTTTCAATAGAAATTTACCTCATATTTTTTTTATTTTTATTAAGAGAGGTATAAATTTTTAAAGCATAGGGGATTAATTAAAATTAATTAAAACCTTAACTAATCCCCTTAGCTCACAGCACGACACGCGGTGGCGGCAATCAGCGCGCTTTACAAGCATCGCGCCATGAGCCATCCACTTAAATGTTACATCAAGGCGACGGTGTTGTGGTGGGATGCGGTTTGATCCCCACTGCTCGATCAAGGATCGAACAGCCAGGGATCACCCTGTGGTTTTAAAAGGGATAAAT
Source organism: Cymbidium sinense (assembly GCA_021442155.1). Taxonomy (NCBI): domain Eukaryota; kingdom Viridiplantae; phylum Streptophyta; class Magnoliopsida; order Asparagales; family Orchidaceae; genus Cymbidium; species Cymbidium sinense. The sequence continues at coordinate 116,505 of JAKCPB010000114.1, read as the reverse complement.
CAATTTATAAACATGGCTGTCCATCCAAAATGTGTGGATGGATGGCCGGGATGACCCCAGTTCTTCCCTGAGTATCAATGGATACTGTCCATGATCTAAGGGAAGATCTGAGCTCAATTATGCTCGAATTGGAATAAAACATTACCCACACTATCTTATACTAATGGCAATCCTATCCAACGGTGGAATTCTCATGCCATGAATATTTCCTTCACAAAGGACCAACACCTCCTAAGCTTAGTGGTCAACAATAGTGGAATTCTATACCTCTGAGGTGATCACCGCAAGTATGAGGTAGCTTCTAGTGGAGATGAAGCTGAAAGTTCCAAGCCTTGGGGTTGAGTAGATCTCTGTATGGACCAACACCTCCTCCTCTTGCTTGCGGCTTTGATCAAATTCAACCTCTCCTAGCTTTCGGAACTTGAATGAGAGCTTGGGTGCACTCGACTTGATCCCCTTAGGGAGTGTGCAATGGAAATTTAAGGGAATTGGAGTGTGGAACAAGTTAGGAAGTGACTTGAGCTCCCCTATTTTCTAAGGAAGAAAATCGACAAAGCTTGATTTCAATTCCTTCCTAGGAAGCCTAGGAATGCTCTCTGATGGCTCCTAACACTTTCTAGCACTCAATCGATAATGGGGGTTGAGAATTCAAATGGAATTAGAAGGAGTATATCTCCCCCTATGGAAATCAGACGGTCGAAGCTCGGGTTACCATTTTGATCCAATTGACCATATGGAAAGGGTTGTTTGGGATATTTTAAGTTGGCACATGGTCAGTTTGAGCTCTTGAGTGGATTGGTATCCTCTCATGTGCTTTAAATCAAGTGGAGGGAGGTTTTTGAATTGACTAGTTTGAGCTAGGGGTCGATTTTATCCTTCAGTACATTTGGGCTGACCCAAACCCATTGGGTTGGGTGCACCACACTCCATTAGGTCCACTTGACCTATTAGGAAGGTATTAAGTTGATATGAAGAGGGTTTGACCAAATTATCCATGGATTAGACCAAAATTTGTTCTATGGCCTAGGGGTAGAATGGTCATTTGGCTGATTTTTGAATTTGAATATGTTGGGTATGTTGAGAAAATAGGTTTTCCCAAGCTTCATTGGATTTGGAGTTCATTTGATATGGTTTGGCTCATGTTGATCCATTTAGGTCAAAATGGGTCAATAAGTTGATCAATCAAATTGGATCAAACCAAGGGTCCAAGTTCATATGACCATTTGAAATATTTTGGTGGCTTTGTTTGATTCAATTTGGTTTATTTTTTGAATTTGGTTCATATGATTTTCATTTAGTCAAATGGGTCAAGTTGACCAATTTGATCCATTTGACCTATTTGAGCTATGGGTAGGTTTAAGTTTGGTTAGTCATATGAAGTGGATTGATTGTTTCCAATCAATTTTGTTTGAATTTGAACTTGGTCAAGTTGGGTTCAAGGTCAATTGGGCTAAGTTTGGTCTAGTTGGCCAATTGATGATTTGTTCAAGTTCAACAAGTGATTTGGAATGAACTAGACCCATTAGTTTCAATCAATTTGTCCTAGATCAAGTTTTGACACATTTTGACCCTTTAAGTCATGTTGGGTCAACTTGGGTCAAGTGGCCAATTGGGCTAGGTTAGGCTCAAATGTTGACTTGGTCAAGTTCAAACATAGTTCATGAATGAACTTAGATCATTGGTTTCAATCAATTTGGCTTAGATCAAGTTTTGACACATTTTGACCCTTTAAGTTAAGAAGGGTCAACTTGGGTCAAGTGGCCAATTGGGCTAGGTTGGGCTCAAATGTTGACTTGGTCAACTTCAAACATAGTTCATGAACAAACTTAGATCATTAGTTTCAATCAATTTGGCCTATGGTGGATTTTGACAATGTTAGGTTTCATTTTGGCTAAGTGTTGACTTGGTCAACCCTTAGGTTTGACTTGATTTGACCCAATTTGATTGATTGATCATCCTATGATGATTGTTGATCATAATGAGAGGCATAGGTGAGTTTGATTCAATCCAATTTGATTAGGATTAGAATTTGGCTCATTTGAGAACTTTAGGTCACTTTGGGTCAAGTGAACCTTAGTGGGTCAAATGGCTTGGTCAAAGCTTGATTAGAGTTTGATTGAACTTGTATATGGACTTATGATTGAAATATAAATCCATTTGCAAGTGGTTTGAAGTCAAATGGGTTTTGATTCATTTGATAATTGCATATTCAAAAGAAGAATATGAATGGATTTTGGGTTTGATTTTTGAATTGAGCTTTGATTTAAGTTAGTGAAGTTTGTATTTATATATGGATTCATGATTGTAGGGTTGATTGAATTATGAAGGAAATCAAGAGTTTGGCTTGATTTGAAATTGATTTAGCTAAGTTCAAGATTTTGACTTGAAAGGCTTAGGCTAGATTTTAAGTGGATTTGAGTTTAATTTTTGGAATTATTTTTGATTATTTGAATTTATATTTCATTTATATATGTGAATATAAATGAGAATATAAATGAGTCATGAGAAAATTTCAAGGATATGAAGTGATTTGTTCATGACTTTGGCTAAGTCCATTAAAAGGGAATTTTAAAAGACTTAGGAAATTTTTAGAGTCTATATTTGATTTTTGAGTTTAGATTTGATTGATTTATAATTATATTTCATTTATATATTTGAATATAAATGAGAATATAAATGAGTTATGAGAAAATCCCATGAATTTGAATTGATTTGAACATGATTTAGGCTAAGTCCTTAAGAAGGAAATTAAGGACTTAAGAAGGATTTTAAATTTGGAATTTAATTTTTAGATTTGATTTGATTGATTTGCATTTATATTTCATTTATATATGTGAATATAAATAAGGATATAAATGAGTTATAATAAAATCTCATGATTTTGAATTGATTTGAATATGATTTAGGTTAAGTCCATGAAGGGATAACTTAAAGGACTTAGGAAATTTTATGAATTGATTTTGAACTTTGAGTTCAGTTTGATTGATTTGAATTCATATTTCATTTATATATGTGAATATAAATGAGAATATAAATGACTTATGAGAAAATCTCATGAGTTTGAATTAGTTTATATCATGATTTAGGCTAAGTACTTAAAAGAAGATTAAGGACTTAGGAATTTCATTCATGGTTTCAATCATGGATTGATTTGAGTTTCGATAAAATCAAATAAGATTGATTTGGAGTTAGACTTGAAGGAAGGAAGGAAGGTGAGGAATGGTTCAAGCTATGGGTAGGCAGATTTTCCAAACACCCTTAAAGCATGAAATATTCTTATGGCTAACTCTTCTAAGTCTCTAGGGCTAGGTTGAGTGTCCACCTAATCACTAGATGTGTCTTAAGACTAAGGAACTCTTAAAGTCTAAGAGAAGTCCTATGTCTAAGATTGAGGGGTTGAGAGCTCATTCTAAAAATGAGGTCAACAAAGCCCAATAGGTGTGGTTTGACCGACAAAGAACACCACATATTGGTGTTGATCAAAACGATCAACAACAGAGATCACACTAATAAATAATCTCCCCAACCCATGGTGTGAAAAGAATCCAAAACTTAGTGCAATATGGCTGCATGTCAAGACATAAGAGAGGAAAGGAATCCACTGGGGATAGTATGTGAGCTTTCTACAAGGGTTCAAGTCATCCATGGGGGATGAGAGGTTTGATTTAATTTAGGTCTCACGAGGAGAAATTTCCACCAGGGAAAGTGGGCTGAATTTTTTCAATTTTAGATTTGATTTTTTAGATGGATGTTGGTTTCGATGGATCATCAGTAGGAGCCATGGAGGTTATGACTAACTTAGATTTACCAATCGAGTAGTCTACTAAACATATAGTAGGACTAGCCAACCAAAGGGATGCCTTGGTATGCACTGCATGGAAGAAATCATAGTAGACTTACATCCTCCAAAGTAGGGTCCAGTTGATGGGGTAATCTATTGGTAAGGTAACATATTGAACTCAACCTAGGGCTGACTATTGAGTGAATGTCGTTGGGGAACTTAGATCAACTCAGAGATAGTCAAGATTAATTTCATTTTTAGCTTTATTTATTTTGATTATGATGGATCCCATAGCTTTGGATGAACTGCACTGAATAGGGGCAATGGAGGTCTAGACCTAACTTAGATTTTACTAATTCAAAGGGAGTAGTCCACTGAACACATAGTAGGACTATCCAACCAAAGGAGTGAATTTTGGTTTGCAATGGACAAGTTAGGAAGAAAGTGTGAGGACTCACATCTTCCAAAATAAGAAGCCACTAGGGTGATCAGTTGGCAAGGCAACAGATCAAACCTGACCTAGGGCTGACTATTGAGTGAATGCCGCTATGAGACTTAAATCAGCTCAAGGATCAACAAAGATTAATTTTCATTTTTAGATTTGTTTTGATGGATTTCATTATTTTGTGATGTATCAAACTGAAAAGAATCCATGGAGGCTTAGACCTAAGTCAGATTTACCAATCCAAAGGGGTAGCTTCCCGGTCGAGGGGAGAACTATCCAACCAAAAGAGTGCCTTTCAATTTGCAATGATCAATTTAAGGGAAGAAAGCTCCGAGACTCACATCTTCCACTACAAAAGACCACTAGGGTGATCGATTGTTTTGCACAATAAATCAAACCCACAAGGTCACCTGTTTGTAATAATCATGCTAAAAAAGAATGCATCATAGTCTTACATCTTCAAAGTGGAATGACCGGGGAACCTAACATGAAAAATAGATTGAACCCGACCTAATGGGACTATGTGACAGTGCCACCTGGATTTATCTCAACTCGTAGTAGTCCTATAGGGAGTTCATCGACACGCCTAAAGATAGATGCCGCTTGGAAAAGGGGCCCTTTGGGGACTTGAAATCCTAATCCACAAGCGAATATTTTGTTTGTTTTATTTGTTTTAGTTTGTTTTAACATGGACCCTATTAGTTTATGAGGGATCAAACTGAGAAGGAGCTAATATCAGCCTAGACCTATCTCAGATTTACTGAACCAAGGAATTATTTATGCATCTGTTAAAAAAATTCTCCAATCATAGGGGTGGCTACTAGGAAAGGGGGACTGTCCAATCCAAAAGTAGCCCATGTAGTATCTAAATGGGGTCACAAAGGACTTGATCCAAATAGAGTGCCTACAGGGAATAGGGCCACTAAGGGCTTAATCCAAAACCTTAGAGAAGATGACATGGCTAGTCATATATCCAATAGCTATTCAGTGTCCAACTCAAGGACAAAGCTCGGGGACTCACTTCTGTCAAGAGTGGTGTACTCTTCGGGTGAGTCACTATCAGCATAGTAAACATCAACCAACCTAAGGTTTCCTTCAGTTTGGAAAAATTAGCCTAAGAAGAAAGCTTAGGGACTTACATCCTCCTATAGTGGAACTAATTGCTGGGATAGTCTATCTTCGCTACGGTGTCTATCGACCTAGGCTTACTATGAGTGAATGCCACTGGGGACTTATATCAACTCAAAAGTAGTCAAGAGGAAAGGAGCCTGGGGACTTATCCTAAACCTCAAATATACTGACCTAGTTATGATGTTAGTTCAAGAAGAAAGCTGGGACTCACATCTTCTTAAGCAAAGTCAACATGAGGTAGCTTATTGGCAGCAAATCATACCAACAAGGCTCTCTTGGTTTTAATGCAAGTTAGGAAGAAAGTGTAGGGACTCACATCCTCCAACAAGAAACTACTAGGGTGACATACTAGCAAGGTAGTATGTAGACCCGACCTAGAGCAGCTAATGAGTGAGTGCCACAATGGAGCTTACTCCCACATCAAAATAGCTCATGATAAAAGATTTGTGTTGTGTGTGCAAAAAAAGGAATAACACCTCTAGGGGACTCTTACACCTATCCTAAACACATTATGGAGTTTGATGAAATGATGCCACGATGGAAAGGATTCCCACCAAGAAAGGATGTCACTGGGTTCTTATACATCTAACTTAGTTGTGCTAATCAAAATAGGATGCCTCGTTCTCTCACACCTATTCTAATTTAGAGATGTGTGTGTGAAAGAGGGATAGGATGCCACCGGGGGGGACTCTTACACCTACCCTAAACACGTGATTCACAAGACAAGCAAACAATGCTTAAAGAAGAGAGATTTGATGAATGATTTTGTTATTTTTTATTAATAATTATTTTCAAATATTTATTTCATGGGTAATATTTCTAGATAGAGCCCATTAATTGGAAGCACGGTTCCCCTTTATAATCAATAAGTTGATATGATCCTCCTTGGTAGGCCTTCTCTATGACATAGGGGCCTTCCCAAGTGGGTTCAAACTTGCCTCCCATCTTCGATGGGCAACAATTGGTCTTTAGGACTAACACAAGTTCTCTACTCTAAAAAGAAGACCAACTTGTTGTGAGCTTGAATCATTTTGGCTTTGTACAACTCGAGGTTCTGGCATGCCCATAGGCTACTCTCCTCCAAACCTTTGAGCTCTTCAAATCGTAACTTTGCATTCGCTTCTATATGATCTTGCCAATGCTATCCTTAGTGATGGGAGTTGAACTTCTAAAGGTAAAATGACCCATACACTAAGAAAATAGGTAGATTGAGTTGGAGTTTGGTATGTGTTGGTGCCCACAAGGCTTCAACCAATAACTGCCACTATCGCTTGTCATCAAGATCTTCTTCTTAAATATCTGGATGAGAGTTTTGTTGAATGCTTCTACTAAGCCATTTGCTCTGGGATAGTAAATGGTGGAGTATCTCCAATCTATACCGTGTCTTCTAGCGAAGCTGATCTTCATGCTTTTGAATGGAGTACCATTACCAAATATAATTCATCGAGGCACCCCAAAATTATAAATGATATGGTTTCTAAAAAATTGAAACACATGCTGAGCTATGACCTCTTTGAGTGGGATGGCTTTCGCCCACTTAGAAAAGTAGTTTTTAGCAGCTAAGATGAATTGATGCCCCTTGGAGGAAGGAGGATCGATCCAACCCATAATGTCGGTATCCCAACACTCGAATGGCCATGAGGACAATGTAGGGTGTAGAATTTTGGGTGGTTGGTGGAGGACCACACCGTGAACGAATCGATGGCATCTCCTAGCTACACAATGTAATCATCAAGGCCGCAGTATCCAAGTCTTTGATCTTCATCTTCATCTTCGAGGACGATAACTTCGCATAGACCGAATGAATGTACCTTACAATGCCATGCTGTTTATCTAAATAATGTAACCACATTTGGTCAAAGGAGTAGGTCATCAACAAGAGCATAAGAGAGCTCTTTACTTCACGATGCTTGTGACTTTTCTTGAGGTAGTTTGATAGTATGTTCAAATTGTTCTAAATGGTTGCCTAATCCAGCTTGTCCATTTTGGCAATGGCAACCTCCCTTCAAGAGAAAGTCTCTCGATGAGTTCAACATAAGGGGATGACTTGTCTATTTTGGACCCTTAGAAATGGACTCATCTTCCCATGCCAATTCTTGGCAAGTTTGGCCAAAGCATCCGCTACTATGTTCTCTACCGGAACCTTGTAGATGGTGACTTTGAAAATTTGGGCCAATTCATGGTATATCGTAGTAATGATGAAGCTTGGGTTTGAGACTTGTAGGACCCAAAAAATTGGTTGATGACCAACTGAGAATCCCAAAGATGTTGATGATCTTGGCACTAATAGTAATGGCTAACTCTAGACTGGCAATCAAAGCCTCATACTAGCTTCATTGTGGGTTGAAAAGATAGTATGAGAATCTCATCACATCGTGGTTTGGAGTTAGAAGAACTATTCCTACCCCTGCCTTTCCTAGGAGAATAGATCATGGTGCTCCCCTTTATGAAAAGAAGCTACACCATCAAAATACATATCCCATCGGCAGTTGTTGGCCTCCCAAAGTTCATGATTTGTTCATCGTGAGATCATCTAAGCGAATCAAAGAAGTGGTTGTGTTGAAAACTAGTCTCCCTTTACGCCTGAGGGGTACGAATGTGATATCAAATTATGAGAGAATCATGGAACAATGTGCCAAACATCTGGATAGCATTGGTCGTGTCATGAGATACTGTAGTGGATTGGTTCTGGAGATCAAGTTCACCTTATGAGAAAGTATATAATATCATAGGTTTTGGGAAGCAAAGATCAAAGCTAGGAAATGTTTCTCAATAGGTGGGTAGTTCACTTCAGCAAGAATCAGAAGATGGTTGAGGTAGTAAAGGGCATTCTCCTTCCCTTTATTGTCATTGGCTTGTAGAGCAAGAGAGTCTCCAATGTAATAGGTAGAGGATGAGTCCGGGATGGGGCTACTAGAACCGGCTTCACCAAATACCGCTTGATGTCTTGAAGGCATGACACTTGTCATCCCACTTGAACTTGCATCCTTTTGATAAGTAAAATGGCTTGCATCTCCGATAGGTTGGAGATAAAGCCTTAGATGCCCCATCCTTGGAAGGATCCGAGTTGAGTTAAACTTTAGGTGGCATTTCTAAGATAGCTTTGATCTTTTGGATCTATTTCTATTCCTGGTGTCGAACAATAAAAAGGAATTTTCTCCAAGCTACTCAATGCACACTTGGGATTCATTTTGAGGTTATATTATTTTAACTTTGAAAACTACTCAAGTCAAAGAGATGGTTTTCTTTTCTCTGCTTTGACTACTAGATCATCAACAACACTCAACCTCGATGATGGATGAGTTCATTGAAGATCGAGTCATGGCCATTGGTATGTAGCACCAGATTTTAAGGCTAAAGGCATGACCTTATAATAAGATTTGATCGAGGTTCAAAAAGTGTTTCTTTCATCTTCAAGAGACATTTTGATTTTATAGCCAATGACCCATCCATGAAAGAAAAACGCATGAGATGAGGCAATGTCCACCATTAACTCTAGTATAGGAAGAGGAAACTCATCCTTAGGACATGCCTTATTTAAGTCCCTAAAATCATGCAAATGTGGCCATTCTTCTTCTTAACTAGATGACACTAGCTAACCAAGATATTTTTCTTCCCGATGAAACCAAAGATCAATCTTTTGACCGAAATGACCTATTGTTCAATTTCTAATCGCATGCATCTAGGAGCTTGCTGTGGGTAGCATTATGATCTATTATCTTGTGGACCGCTACTGGAGATAATCCGCATCTCTTCATAACTTCATGTGAAGTAGCCTTTAAACTCGCAATAGCCTAACTAAGTCATTAGTTTCTTCTTCATTCACAATGATGTATATCGGTGGATTTTCTTCTATCCCGAGGTTGATTTATTGCTTAATTGTTGAATGATCCTCTTCAAATGGAGGTCTTGATTTGGAGATCATTTGATCATCGAGGTTTCTAAACACACATTCTCATAAGAGTTGTGTGAAAAGAACCTATCAAACTCCAAATGGGTAAACAACAAAGTAGAATCTTCATCATCGACTAGACCCACGATCAATCCTAGTCCTACTTTGATTGTGCTTCCCTCGTATTGTTCCATAGCTTTTCAAAATACTCGACATGCTTGACCATGTATGAGGAACCAAACCTTTTGTATAAGATTATGAACACAAGGCAAGTAAAAGTCAAATGGTAATTCATTAATTTAAATGATCTTCCTTAAGTTCTACATCAACTTCGTGACTTGAGGATGATGATCCCAAAAAGAACCTCTTCGCTTCATGTCATCTTTGGAAGACTTAGGGCTTCTTAATTACTAAACCTTCAACTTTAGATGAAAGTGAGGTTAGAGCTAAGGTTCCCGCTCGCCTAATAGTTTCACATAAACTCTAATTTGAATACTTTGCTTTGTCTGAGGCCCATCTTCATCTCTATTGATCAAGTCACCTCCAATGGAACCCCTGAGAGGGTTGGTGGTATTAATCACATTAGACTCATCCTCCAAGCTGGATTCCAAGTCTATGTGAATAGTAGGGTACTATGAACGGAACACCCCTATTGGCGGCCAACCAGGTCTTCCACCCTGAATCGCCTATTTATGCCTCTACCACCTGGTGGAGGTTGAGCCATCCTACCCACATGTCCATATGATGGAATGAACTGGTGGAATATGATATATCTCTTTTCAATTCTTTCTTGTTCACTTGGATTTTCATTTTTCTTTTCTTTTATCTTTTCTTTTCCTTCATTTTTTTTTCTTTGATTTTGCATTTGAATTTTGTCCAAGTTCAAGAAAAGGTGTTTTGAGGAAGATAGTAGGTCGCATCCTCATAAATCTCAACCTCTAACTAAAATGACTTTTCATCCCCATGGACACAATATTCAATCCCATCCTTTCTAAATTTGATGCACTAATGAAGGAGGATATCATCTTATTCGATGTATCCAAGGCCTACAGCAAATCCATGAATGAAGTATTCAATCAATGATGTAAAACTTGGCTTAAGTCTTCCGCCACCTATCTCCATGGTAACACTATGGAACCTAAAGCCCTCTCACCTTGTTCATTGAATCTCAACATCATCCAATCTCCTGAGTGTGGAGATGTCAATCCTCAAATAGGCAAGAGTCTTTAGACTCATAATGTTCACCGATGCACTAATCAATGAGAACTCGGCAAGTCTAATGTTCATGTCAATGTGATGTAGAGGGGACGGTTGTGCTCCAAATCCTCTAGAAGAAGGTCTTCATCTGAAGTGATCCCCTGGGATTCTTTTGCATAATGTGCCACTTCACTAATAGCTTAAGCTAAGTATATTTCAAGATCAAGGAGAGCCTTGATTAGTGATTTTCACATCTTTTTGGATAAGACAAGGGCATCAAATATGCTTAACTTATATGGTAACTTTCTTAAATGAGAGAGGACATTGTAGTCCAGCTTGGGCTGGTCCTCCACAAGCATATCCAAGGGTGGAGCATCCTGTGGAAGGGCTTCTCGATCTTCTATACCAATGACTTGTTTCCCTCATCTTGAGATACAGGAGAACCTGCCACTATGGAGGTTGACTTCTGATCTCTGGAAGGGTAATGGAAGGTTCTACTGCACATCGCTCACCTAGCCTCTTATGGGACCCTTAATTGGATGATTCCAAGTCTATCTCAAGAGGAAAACTAGTATTCGAGTGGGAAAGTCTAACTCTGAATCAAAAAGAGGAAGATCAAAATTATTATAATTATTTTGACTTGAAGAGTTATCATTAGGAATAAAAGAAGATAACCCATCAGAAATGACACAAATGTAATTCAAACTAGCTTGATTCTTCAATTTCTTAGAGTTATTTGGAGGTACAAAGTAGAAATCAAGTAAAGTGAGTGGGGTAAGGGATTTGATGCCCTTATCTGTCGATACAAGAGTTCTACTAGTAGAAGACGTAGAGCTAGCTAAAATGTAAGATGTCACTGGTGTGGAAGCTGCAATTGTAGGCTGGAGGCTGGACACGGTCGGTGGTTGTGCTAATGGGCTATCTCGGGCTGACACATGCTGCTGTGAGCTCCCCCTTTCCTCAAGTTGGCACTGGTAACTTGCAAACCTTCCTTGATGTTGGAGGTTTGAGCTAACTCAAGCACCTGCAAGGAAAGTTTCTTGATCTTTTGGATGATCTTTTAGAGGTTTTGGATAAGGAAATATCCCAACCTTCTTTAGTTTCAGAAGGATCACAAGTATCCCCAAGGATTACCTGATGGAACTAGATGGTTGTTCCATAAGGTATTCCTTTGGGATAACTAACATTGGTCTTGAAGCTATGTTCAATCCAGTCCTTGAATGTGAAGCAATCTTCCAAAACATGACCTAGCATACAGATGGTAAGGGAGGATCATGATTTTGCCTACTTCCTTGGTCTCCTAGGTTTGGGTAAAATTGCTTCTTTAAGAGGTTCTTAAATTCTTGATTACCTCCCTCTTAAATGAATAAGGCTTGTTAAGCTTATCTAAAAGAGTAGGTGAACCATAGCTACAGGAAGTATGAGACATTGGTGGTGGTGGTGGTGAGAGGCGGTGGCTATGGCCGTGGAGGCTATGAAGGCCGGTGGGGCTGTGATGGTGGTAAAGGAGGTGGAGGCGAGATCGTGGTCTCATTGATCTCTACCTGGTTGCTTCCCTTATCAACGCTATCACTCCCAACTTCTTCTCAGACCTTTGTGGCATTGCTTTTAAAATTGATCTTGAAAAGGCAACTTTTTGGCCTCTCCTTGAGACTAGCACCTTGTTGATTAGCTTCTCAAAAGTTTTGATAGTGAAACCCTTAAGCATGAAGCGACGCCATGGATATTCTAAGAATCTTAATGGCATGTCGACTGACTTGCATTTCATACTCGTTATGCCATCTAAGAATATATCAACAAAAGGACTTATGTGGGTTGTTGTGCTACAATGAGATCACTACAATAACCCTTTTGAGCTCCAACAAACCTTTGATGAAGAGTTGCTCTAACTCAAAAATATCTTCCGAACCATCAAGTTCAAGATACCAATCAAAAGCTATCCTTGTTACCAACAAAGACAAAAAAGTAAAGCATTGCAACAACTAGCTCAAATATGGTTGCCTTGGTCACCACCATCAAAACTCTTGAAGGAAGGTGGCACAAACCCTTGGGATATTGGATTGCATCAAATTCCTCTAGGTAGGGTCTACCCTTTGAACCGATGATCCTCCCTGCTTGAGCCAACACTTCCTTCACTCTGCTCAACCATGAATTTTATATCTTTTTTGTATGGAGGTACTTTCTACACTACCTTCCTATACATGCTAGTGCTACCTTGCTCAACGAGGTAAGTCTTGGGTCCAAGACATGCACTAACTCAGTCGACTAGTCTCAGTAGGATGAACTAATGGGGCTTGTTTAGTACTAAAACTACTAACAAGTCCTCAACTATCACCATCCTATCTTTTCTCATCTTTCTATCTAGAGGTGTGGGTTTGGTGTCTTCTTGATCAACCTCATCACCTTCCATATCGCTTCGAGAAGAGATCATCTAGTATCTACCATGCACTAATTGAGTCTCCCAACAAGTAATCTTCATTGATCAAGCTAACTTTCTTCATCTCATTCAATCTTAAAATTCTTCTTCCATAAGATAATGTGCATATGTCTCTAGAGAATGATCAATCTGAATAGGCATGAATGATCTAACCGATGTGATCACTATCATGCACCGAGACCTCCCACCGAGAATCAATCCTATGAGGACTCTATGAAGAGACACACTCTCACCGCCACAAGACTGGAGAGGGGTGACCCTAGGAGGTTCTATGATCAGTCTGACTATCAACTACCACCTCAAATAAGCATGTATCTCTATCTCCACGCGGTGGTAAAGGACAACCATGATGCTTGGGCCATTTTTCCGCACACCACTGAGGTAAGTGAGAGGCCTCGCCACAATGGAGTGGTGGATGGAATGGGATCCTCATAGCATAATCACCAACGAGGTGCTTCTCTATAATGGCCTTTATGGAACGGAGATGTTGACTATGGTGATGGTGAACGAGGGTAGAGCGGGGTGAGACACACCACTCTCTGTAGGACCCATCTCCTATGATGGGTCATCCCAATAAGTAGATGTTATCGATGGGAGCAGCATCGAGGAAAATCAAGTAAAGGCCACCGAATAACCTCCAAACCTTCCCTGTAATGTGATTATGAGCTCTCGGTCCTCTCTTGGATATGTTTCCATGTGGGGATGATGGATCTGGATTGAGTCCAGAATTCATAACTCACCTAGCAAGATGGAAGGTGCATGACCTCCTACAAGCTATCTTGCCGCACCACCGTGGAGGAAGTAGGGATCCTAGCATCCTCTCACCAGAGAGAGGATGAAATGTTTGTTGTAACTAGTAAGTGAACAAGTGAACTCCTCAACATAACCATGAGCTTCATCTCCTGGCAATTAGAAACCGCTTAATCATGCAATTTTGTTCCAATGTCCGGTAGGATGGAAGGAGTAAGAGCTAGACCCAACCTCAAAAGGGGGAGACAATCCGGGATCAAAGGAGCCTTACCCTGAGGGTAATGAGTGGTGGTCATTAGTAAATGAAACCATGGGGCACACGGGCTAAATAATTGACACTACATCAAAATTAGAAACTACCACTTTCCTTCTGGGAGATATCAAAGTCGATGGCAAATCAATTTGAATGACGGCTTCTTCCCGCCACCGTCACCGCTATCATTAGAGTGCCCTCACATGAAATCACCCCTCAAACCTACCAAAATGGATAAGATGATGATCCAATCAGGAGATTCTCCAAGCCAAGTCCATGCCATGAGGGAAAGTAAAATGAACACATACACCCATTATAGTAACAACTAAAATGAAAATTGAGCATGTACATAATTGATGTGAGAATCGCAATGTTGGAAACTTGGATATTTCTATTTTGTTGATTTAAATTTGAATTTAAAATTTGAACCCACATCCAACATCTTGGAAGTGTTAAGGGGGTTCAAATGGATTTAGAAGATTTAGAGATTTGATTGAAAGATGAATTTTGGATATGAATCCAATTTCAACAAATTTGGATATGTTGAAAATGAGTTTAAATATTTTTAGAAAGATGCTTCCATAGGTTCATGTTTAAAATTAAATTTTTATTTGAGGACCCTTTCCTTTAACAAATTTGAGTATGTCAAAGGGTCAATTGATATTTTTTTTTGATTTGGAATTTTCACTTAGCAAATTTTATGTATACTAAGTGATGTTTGAAAATTTATTTTTTTTTGTGAATTTTGTTTGATTTTAAAAATTACCCCACTTAGCAAATTTGGGTATGCTAAATGAAGAACCCAAGTGTTTATTTGATTTTGAAAATAGGATTCTTAGCAAATTTAGGTATGCTAAGAAAATCCTAAAGTGTTTCATTTTTTTTGGATATTTTGATTTTGAAAGAGTAGATCCTTAGCAAATTTGGTATGCTAAGGAAATCCTGAGTGTTTCATTTATGTTTTTGATTTTTGAAAGTAGATTTACTTAGTAAATTTGGGAAGTATGTTTTATGGAAATTTCTAATGAGTATAAATGAAATTTGTGTTTTGTTTGTTTGTTTTGAAAATGGATCCCTTAGCAAATTTAAGTATGCTAAGAAGTTCCAAAGTGCTTGAAGATTTTGGTTTTGATTTGGAGACTTGACTTAGCAAATTTAAGTATGCTAAATGAAGTTCCAAAATGTGTTTGAAAATTTTGATTTTGATTTTTTCACTTTTGAAAATTTGAGTAAATGAAGTTCCAAATATGTTTTGAATTTTTTTTTTGATGGAGACTTCACTTAGAAAAATTTGAGTATGCTAAATGAAATTTCAAATGTGTTTGAAATTTTATTTTGATTGAGACTTTACTTAGCAAATTTGATATAAATGAAATTCCAAATATGTTTAAAATTTTTATTTGATTGATTTTAAGCAAATTTGAGTATGCTAAATGAAGTTCTAAAATGTGTTTGAAAATTTTATTTTATTTATCCTGACTTATGATAGTATGAATGAAGTTCCAAAATATGTTTGAAAATTTTTGGTTTTGAATTTGGATAGCAAATTTGATTATATCTAAATGAAGTTTCAAAGTTGTTTAAAGATTTTGAAAATGATTTGATTAAGTCAATTTAAAAGAGGACTTTATTTAATAAATGGGTATGTAATGGATCAATATTTTTGAAATATAAAAATTTTGTGTGTGATTGTTTTTTTTTTTTGAATTCCAAATTAATAATGTGGATATGTTTAAGTTTTGATTAAGATGTTTTTTTTATTTAGGAAAATCTTCATTCAATAAATGAGTATATTAAATGATGTTCATATGTACAAAATTTTAATTTTATTTGAAAATGAGACTTTCATTCAATACATGTGAGTGTATTGAATGGAAAAGGTTCATGTGTGCTTTTTGAAAGTTTTATTATTTTTATTTTGAAAAGATGATTGTTCATTTTTTTTGAAAAATGAAATCTTCATCAAAATGAATTGAAGGAAGATGTTCATTTGTGCTTTTGAAAAAGATTGTTGGTTTAATTTATAAAAATCCTTACATATAATAATTATGAGAATTGTTAAATGAGGGTGATGAAATTATTGTGGAAAATATTTAATTAAGTGCATTTTTGAAAGAGTGCTTTTTGGAAAGCAAGATTTTCTTTATAAAAACTTTATTTTGTCCTTATTATTTTAGAATGAACCTTTCTTATCATAAAAAAATGATAAGGAGGAAGTTTTAAAATGTTTTCTTATTTTAGATCTTTTCATTTTTTTACCCATTGAGAACAATTTAAGACCACAAGTAGGGGGTCCTAAACCTGATGTTTAAATCAAACTTAAGAATGAAATAAGTTATGCCAAGCAAAGAAAAGATAGTCTTTCATACCAAAGAAAATCACTATCGATACCTAAGATAATGATCATTTACCAAAGATGGAGAGAGGAACCATCCATGGGTCTCTAGAATCTGGAAAAAATTTCTATATGGCCTTCAATCTAGAAAGGAAAGAATATAAAAATTTATCTTTAAGATGCATGATGTTATAGGTGATCTAGCCATCAAGGAATAGTGTACTATCTCAAGATTCACTATTTTAATGATAATAAAAGACTCAGGATAAATGGGTCTACTTTTGAGATTTTACATTGTAGAAGATTTATTTTTTTTCAAAGAGCCTAATCCACATCCAGCCATACATAAAGCAAGGAAGAAACTAGGAAAAGGATGCCACTTAATGCAAAGCTAAACAAATCATCAATCAATTTATAAAGCTAATTGCAAAAGAATAAGAGTTGGGTACCACCTCACAAACCCAAAAAAATTGCAGCTCTACCCTTATACAACTCAAATGAATTAAATTATATTAAGCATGAATTCATTATGGGGTCTTCAACTTTCTTCATCTTCTTTCTTCTTCTTCTTCTTTCTTCTTCTTTTTGATTCCTGGATGGTTGGAAGGTGGATGCTACAAAGGCTTCACATGGTGCATATATGAGATCTTATGACCAATGCTCATCCTAATTCCCATAACAATCTTTCCAAAACCCTAATTGCAAAATTACATGAAAAGGGAAAAGTAAATCTAAATAACACCTACAAAATAAAGGTTAGCTAAACAAACCACCAAATCCCAAGCATGTATAATGGACTTATTACCTCACACATGGGTGACTAAGTCCACCTGACCTATTGGATTATGCTTAGGGGTATAAGCACCTGCAAATAAAAGCATTTATATTTTTATTACAGCACCCCTTAAGCATAATCCCCTGCAGAAAACAATGGTTAGAATAAGATCATCCT
The DNA here is from genome assembly GCA_021442155.1 of Cymbidium sinense. Taxonomy (NCBI): domain Eukaryota; kingdom Viridiplantae; phylum Streptophyta; class Magnoliopsida; order Asparagales; family Orchidaceae; genus Cymbidium; species Cymbidium sinense. The sequence continues at coordinate 99,332 of JAKCPB010000114.1, read as the reverse complement.
ACCATTCATTATATGCACATTCATCCTAACATCTAGTATAAAACATATATCACAAAACCAAAGAAAGAATTAAATCATGCACCGCCCTAACCTAAAGCTAGAAGTGGTGGCTTAGCCTAATGTGTGTGCTTTATAGGTTTGTGTGGTGTGCTTAGCTATGGATTTAAGTTTAGAATTTTTTAAGTGTGAAGCATATTCAACTTAGAGGAGGATTTCATTTAAGTTATTTAATTATTTTGGATTGATTTTATTTTATGTTTTGATTGGTTTAAGTGAATCCTACAATCAATTAAGTTATAAAGAGAGGGAAAGAAGAAGAGAACTTCTCTTTCCTTCCCTAACCTAAGAAATTTCTAAAGTGGATTCATATTTTAGTTTTGTTTAGTTAATGTTTTGGTTAAATGTTTTAATCCATCCTAAGTTTTGATGAACTGTAAACAAACCTATTCAAAAAGAAAAACATTTGAAGATTAACTAAAATGAACAAAATTCACAAAACATACATTACTTCACTTCATTCCCAACATGTATAACATGCATATGAATGAGTCCTAAAATATCTATACATGCAAATGAGAATATTTAACACTTTATAATGCATGCTAGGTAATTCTTTAAGGAAATTTGAAATTTTATGATGCATGATTTTTCATTAAGTAAAGGGTTTCTTATCCAACTTTCACATGCACACATGAATGTATGAAAGGCATAAGTGAGTAGCCATTGTTAACTGTGAGGTCTAAGGTACAACACCTACTTATACTTAAAGCCTCAACCTCGGGGTTGTCCGACTAATATACCACTTTCCTTAAATACAAGCATGTGTACAAAAGAAATGAATGGAAAAGAAAGAATGCAAAAGTTGGTGTTGGTTGATTTATTTTGTTTATGAATTTATGTGCAAGCATAGTTATCCTTCTAAGTGATAGTATAGAATGAATAGGATGTGGAATTAGGCAAGTGTTAGGTTCTTTTCAAATGAACCATACACCTTACCAACTATTCAAAATTATACTAAAAGAGAAGAGAAGGAAAACCTACACTAAGCACATTATTTATATTTTACTCATAATTAAAATATAAGTAAGTAACACACTTTCAGTTTTGATAATTGATTCATATATTTTGAAAATAATTTTATTTAATAGTGATAATACCACTCATATTCTTACTTTAGCCAACACATGCAATTTGACATAAAGGAAACATTTTCATTTTAAATTTGATTTTGAAAAGCATGGATGCATGAAACCATATGACACATATTTAACATGTTGGGGAAGAACAAAGCAATGAAAGCATGTAAACACATTCACTTCAATTAAATCCTAAAGACAATCTTATGAAATAAGAAAGTTTAAAGTAAATCAAAGTTTATTTAATATGATTTTGTTTGATTTTGAATTTGATTTAATTTGAAAATGTGAATTGAGTTATGTCTAACCCATTCCCACATATGTTTGACATTTTGTTCAATTTTAGATGATTATTTTTATATTTTGAATAGGTTAAGGTATGAATTAAACATGTTAATTATCCCTTACCTACACCACCTTAGCATAGTTAATCAAATAATTATGAGCCAATGAGATGACATAAAACTTCACAAGAATTTAAATTTGCAATGCACCTAGGAAGAAAGGGCCTAATGCAATTTGGCTCATGATTAATGATTAATTAACCAAGGGGTTTAACTTAAGTAATTTCAAAACACTCACACATATGAGTTGAGTTTTGATTTTTAATTGAACTTAGGCTCTTGAACACCTAAGCATCTACCCAAAGTAGATTAATTAAGTTCTGGTTTTAGAATTTTAAGAAATTAATTAAGGGTAATTAGTGAATTACCCTTAATTAAGAGAGAATTAAGAAAGAAAAGGGGTTTTAAGAATAGCTTAGGGAAATGCCCCAAAATTATTCCCTAAACCTCCCATTCACTAATCAATAATCAACTTCAATAAGGATTAAACCACTAATCAAACCCTTAATTATCCTTAATTACATTAAGGGGTAATTAGGAAATGAATTCAATTTCCCAATTAAGCCCAATAAATCCAAAAAAATTAGGGAGAAGTCATCCCCAAAACATACACTCAAGAAGTTGAGATTAATTAGAAGGATTAATTAACAAAAATTAAGATTTCCAATAAACCCAAAATAGAGAAAGATAATTCAAAATCCATTAAAATTTTAGAATATGCTATATTGAATTATCTTTCCACAAAAATTTACCTCATTTTTTTTATTCTTTAGAGATATGAATTTTAGAAGTTTAGAGGATTAATTAAATTATTTAAAACTTAATTAATTACCTAATCACGCAACACACACGCTCACCACTTCAATCCTCTTAGAATCACTTTAAATCACATCATGGCATTGGTGGTGGATGCATTGATCTCGCCGATCAAGGATCAATGGCTAGTGATTTAATGGTTTTAAAAAGGGATTGATTTATAAATGTCTCCCCATCCATCCAAAATGTGGATGGATGGTCGAGATCATCCCTATTCTTCCTCGAGGATAATGGAGACCGTCCACTTTCAAAGGGAAGATCTCGATTGAGCTCGGATTGGATAAAACTCAACCACACCATCTAAACCTAATGGCAAGCACATCTAATGGAAAATTCCATGCCAAAATTTCTTTCACAAAGTCCACACCACATTGAGTTTAATGGAAAATGTCATACCACCGGTGCTCATTTTACGAGGAGCTTCGTCTGGAGAAGAAGCTTTGTGAAAGTTTTAGCTCGAGGTTGAGTGGATCTCATGGACCAACCTCCTCCTTGCTTGATGTTTTGATTGAAATCTTGCTTGGGAACTTGAAGAGGTTGGGCAAGCCTTGATCCCCGAGGGAGTGTGCAAAGGTGAATTGAGTGGAGAAAGTTGGCTTGAGTTGAGCTCCCTATTTTTGCTTAAGGAAGAAAAATGAGAAAATTCTAACCTCTCTAAGAAGCTTGGGAGCTCTCAAATGGCTCAACACTCTCTAGCACTCAATCAAATTAGGCTCTATTATAATTGAAGTGGATTAGGGGGAGTATATCTCCCCCTTAGGCAATCGAATGGCTGAAGCTTCACTTGCCATTTTGATCCAATTGACCATAGGAAAAGGGTTGTTTGATGCTGTTGCTTGCACATGGTCGCTTGATTTAAGTGGAATGGTAACTCCCATGTGCTCAAATCAAGTGTGGGAGGTTTTGAATTGGCCAATGAGTGTGCTCATTTTGGCCTTGGGTCATTTGGCTGACCCAAACCCATTGGGTGCACCACTCCATAAGGTTTACTTGACCTATTAGGAAGGTATCAAGTAATATGAAGAGGATTTGACCAAATTACCATAATTTGACCAAAATTTGTTCTATGGCCTAGGTAGAATGGCCATTTGGCTAATTTTGAATTTGGATATGTTGTATGTTGAGAAAATAGGTTTGGCCAAGTTTCATTGGATTTGGAGTTCATTTGGTATGGTTTCTCATTGACCCATTTAGGTCAAAATGGGTCAACTTAACAATTTGTCAAATTGGGTCAAACCAAGGGTTGGGTCAAGTTCATATGACCATTTGAAATGTTTTGGTGGCTTTGGTTTGATTAATTTGGTTTAGGTTTGTTTGGTTCATATGACTTCATTTAGGTCAAATGGGTCAAGTTGACCAATTTGACCCATTTGACCTATTTGAGCGTCATGGGTAGGTTTAGGTTTGGTTAGTCATAAAGTGATTGGTATATTTGTTTCAATCAATTTTGGTTTAAGTTTGGCTATGTTTTAAGTCAAGTTTAAGGTCAATTTGTTGGGTCTAGTCTAATTGAGGCTTTGGTCAAGTTCAACAAGTGATTTGGAATGAACTTAACCCATTAGTTTCAATCAATTGGCTAGAGTTTTGACATTTTGACCTTTAAGTCAGTTGGCATTTTACTCAAATGTTGATTGGAATAGTTTATGAATGAACTTGATCATTGGTTTCAATCAATTTGGCTTAGATCAAGTTTTGACACATTTTGACTTAGGTCAAATTGTCAACTTGGGTCAAGTTAGATCAAAGGTTGACTTGGTCAAATTTCCATAATTCATGAATGAACTTAGATCAATGGTTTCAATCAATTTGGCCTATAGATATTTAGGTTTCATTTTGGCTAAGTGTTGACTTGGTTTGACCCAATTTGATTGATTGATCATCTCATGATGATTTTTTAATGATGAGACATATGTGAGTTTGATTCAATCCAATTTGGTTAGGATTAAAATTTGGCTCATAAGGGTACTTTAGGTCACTTTGGGTCAAGTGAGCCTAAGTGGGTCAAATGGCTTGGTCAAAGCTTGATTTGAGTTTGATTGAACTTGTATATGGAATTATGATTGAAATATAAATCCATTTGCAAGTGGTTTGAAGTCAAATGAGTTTTGATTCATTTGATAATTTCATATTCAAAGGAAGAACATGAATGAATTTGGCTTTTTTTTGAATTGAGTTTTGATTTAGTGATTGAAGTTTGTATTTATTTGATTCATGATTGAAGGATTGATTGAATCATGAAGAAAATCAAGAGTTTGGCTTGATTTGAAGTTGATTTGCTAAGTCCAAGATTTTGATTTGAAAGGCTTAGGTTGGATTTTGGATTCATTTGAGTTTGATTTTTGGAATTGGTTTTGATTGTTTGAATTTATATTTCATTTATATATGTGAATATAAATGATCATGAGAAAATTTCAAGGAATTTGGATGATTTGATCATTTGATTTTAGAAGTATTAAAAGGAATTTAAAGGACTGGGAAATTTTTGGAGTTTATATTTGATTGAGTTTAGTTTGATTGATTTGAATTTATATTTCATTTATATATGTGAATATAAATGAGAATATAAATGAGTCATGAGAAAATTTTATGAATTTGAAGTGATTTTATCATGATCTAAAATCCTTAAGAGGAAATTTAAAGGATTAGAAATTTTAAATTTGGAATTTGATTTTTGATTTGATTTGATTGATTTGAATTTATATTTCATTTATATATGTGAATATAAATGAGATTATAAATAAGTTATGAGAAAATCTCATGAGTTTGAATTGATTTGAAGGTGATTTTGGATAAGTCTTAAGGAAATTAAAGGAAAAATTTAATTTTGAATTGAATTTGAATTTGGATTTAGTTTGATTGATTTGAATTTATATTTCATTTATATATGTGAATATAAATGAGAATATAAATGAGTTATGAGAAAATTTTATGAGTTTGAATTGATTTGATCATGATTTAGGCTAAGTCCTTAAAAGAAGATTAAGGACTTAAGAAAGATTTGGACTTAGGAATTTCATTCATGGCTTTCAATCATGGATTGATTTGAGTTTGGAGAAAACCAAATAAGATTGATTTGGAGTTTGACTTGAAGGAAGTAAGGTGAGGAGTGGTTCCAGCTAAGGTAGATAAATTTTCCTAACACCCCAAGGCATGACCTATTCCTATGGCTAACTTTCTAAGTCTAGGGCTATGAGTGTCCACCTAATCACTAGATGTGTCTTAAGACTAAGAACTCTTAAAGTCTAAGAGAAGTCCTGTCTAAGATGGAGGGGTTGAGAGCTCATTCTAAAAGTGAGGTCAACACAATGATGGTGGTATATGAACTCAAACCCGTGTCAAATTGATGTCCAAAATGAAAATAAAATATATGAAAATTTATAGATAATTATCCAAAGCACCACATAATCAAGTCTCTCAGGAATGTGTTTAAGGACTTATATCCAAAATATAAGAAATCTTTATAAACATAAGACTTGGAATATTTTAAAACCTAGGAGGAGTTAAATGACCATGGGAAGTCCAGTGCTTTATCCTCTCTTGTGGAGGTAAACCAAAATTTTTCATTAGATTTAGGAAGAGGGTGAAATCAGATTTTTTCGAGGTTGTTATTTTAAGATAAAGATTTACCTTTGGGATATTTTGATAGCACAATGGATTTATAAGCCCTAGCATTCTAAAAAAAATTCAACTCAAACACATTAATCCAATTTCAAAATATAAATAACATAGATATTTGGGGTGCTTACTAGCTTCAGATCTTAAGATTATTGTTTTCATTTGATAAGATTTTTGATCGATCTCACTGAAAAAATAAACCAATCGATTGATAGTCCTACCTTTTCAAAATTAGACAAGATATTTACCTAATGATATTTAAGGAGAAAATTTGGTGGCTTTCCACTATAAGGAACTTAGGATATTTAAAATAAATGACTTTTCCCATGTAAAGAAAGAATTCAAGACATTTCAAGACCCATATCTGGGAGTCCTTATTGGGTGATTAGTCCATTTATGGTGACTCATCTTTTGAGATAGTATCTTTTCAATACTATCATTTTAATAAGAAGAATGGATGCATGACCCAAAAGGTGTATATTTTTTATTTTAATTTATCCTCTTTCTAAAAAGGATAGATGAAGGTGGAAATATATTTCAATGGCTTATAAACCAAATATCTCAAATAGTTAGTCAAGATGAAAGCGGGACTACATCTTCTTAAACAAAATCAGGAGGTAGTTGCTAATGCAAAGGAAGATCACCATATTAATGACAATTATTGCTTCACCTAAAGAAATTGCATGGACTCACATCTCCAACAAATGACCATGATTGACATACTAGTGAGGTAGCATGTGCCTCACCTGAGCAACTAATGTGAAGTGAAGAGGGTTGCTCCACATAAAAGTATCGAGATAAAGATATGTTCAAGGAAAGGATGCCTCTGGGGACTTAAAACCTCAAATATGTAACCTAGTTTGCATGATCTAGTTCAAGAAGAAAGCTGGACTACATCTTCTTAAATAAAATCAACATGAGATAGTTACGGCAAGAAAGACTACCAAACTAACAAGGTGCTCATTGGTTTGCAATGGGTTAGGAAGAAAGTGGGGACTCACATCCTCCAAACAAATGACCACTAGGGTGAAATACTAGAAAGGCAACATAAACCCGACCTAGATAAATGAGTGAGTGCCACAAGGCTTACTCACATCAAAATATCCCAGAAAAAGATATGATTTTTTTATGCTTGTGTTTAAGGAATAGGATGCACTCACATACCTAAACACATGAGATGATGAAATGGTGCCATGGATGGCAAAGAGAATTCACCAAGAAAGGATGTCGCCGTTCTTACACAAAAACTTAGTGCTATCAAAATAGATGCCTCTTGTTCTAACACCTATTCTAATAGCTTGAGATTGTGTTTATGTTTGAAAAGAGGATAGATGCTGGGGACTCTTACACCTAAACACGCCTTGATTCTAAGACAAGCAATATGCTTCAAAAGAAGAGAAGATTTTGATGAAATGGAATGATTGATAATTATTCAAACATATTTGTAATATTTCTTCAAATAGAACCATTAATTGGAAGCATTGGGTGTTTTACAATCAATATAGATCCTTTGGTGGCCTCTCTATGATGGGGCCTTCCCAAGTGGTTCAAACTTGCTCCATCTTTTAAGATAATTGTCTCCTTAGACTAACACAAGTTCTCCTACTTAAAGATAGTGATATTTTTGAGCTTGAATCATTTTGTCCTTGTATAATGAGAGATGAGACTCTCCTCAACCTTGAGCTCTTCTAACCATAACTTGTATTATGTTCTATAGTGATCTTGCTACTTGCTATAAATGGGAGTAGAACTCTAAAGGTAGAATGGCTTTATCCATACACTAAGGAAAATGGGATTGATTGAGTTGGAGTTCTTACATGATTTTTTTCTTCAAATAAGCTCATTCCCTATCACGTGTTGTCATCAAGAGTCTTTAGTATTTGGATGAGAGTTTTCTGAATGCTTCTACAAGCCATTTGCTGGGTAGATGGTGGAGTATCTCCACCTAATGCTATCCTTAGGATGTTGATCTTGAAACTTTGAATGTAGTCACATCGATATAATTCAAACCCCAAACCTATATATGATGGTTCTTGAAAAATTAAGCACATTGAGTCATGACCTCAGTGGATTGCTCCACTGAAAAGTAGTCATGGTCTAAGATGAACCATGACCATAAGAAGGGGATCGACACCCACAATGTCATTCAACACTAAAATGTCCATGAATGTAAAGTGTAGAATATGAGTGGTTGATGTAGCCACATGCTCGTAATCGATGGCATCTCTAGCTACATCCATGCTCATCATCGGAAAGTATCCTATTCTTGATCTTCATTTCATCTTGTGATTGATGATGTAATTCAATGTACCTCGATAATCCACGCTTCATGTTTGTCCAAACAATAACCACATTTGATCAAGATCGATGCCATCAATGAGAGCATAGAGAGAGCTCTCTACCCGATGGGATGTGATTTTTCTTGAGGCTTTTGTGTTCAAATAGTTCATGAATGGCACTCTAATGCTTGCCCTTATAGAATGGAAACCTCCTTCAAGAGAAATCGATGAGTTTAGCATCAATGGATGGACTCAATTTTGGACCCATTGAATGGTCATCTTCAATCAATCTTGGCAAGTTTACCAAAAGAATCATTATGTTCTCTACTGGGAACCTAGATATGACTTTAGTGATTTGGGCCAACATTCATGGTATACTGGTAATGAAGAAGCTTGGGTTTGACAATTGTAGATCCAATCTGTTGATGACCAACCGAGAATCCCCAAAGATGTTGATGCTTAACACAGAATGGCTAACTCTATCTGAAATCAAAGCCTCATACTCTTTGTTGGTGGGTTGAAAAGATAGTATGAGAATCTCATCACATCGCCTAGGAGTTAGAGAACTATTCCTACCCCGCCTTTCCTAGAGAATAGATCGGTGCTTCCCTTGTGAAAAGAAGCTACACCATCAAAATATATCTCCATCGGTTGCCCTCCTAAGTTCATGATTTGTTCATGAGATTGTCAAGCAAGAATCAGGAAGTGGGTGTGTTGCTAAGAAATGTTATTGTCCTTTACCGCACGGAGGGTATGAATGTGATATCAAACTGAGAGAATCATGGACCATCATGCCAAACATAAATAGATTGGCCATGTCATGAGATACCGCATGGATTTTTAGATCAAGTTCACCTTATGAGAAAGCATATAAATGTTGTAGCTTTTGGGAAGCAAAAGATTAGGCAATGTTTCAATAGGTGGGTAGTTCTCACAGAATAAGATAAGGTAGGTAGAGAGTTCTCCTTCCTTCATCATCTTGGGCCAACAAAGCACAAGAGAGTCATCCAATGCAAATAGAGAATGAGTGGTGCCTGGGATAGGGCCGCTAGAACTGGGCTTTACCAAATACTGCTTGATGTCTTCAAAGGCATGCTAGAACTTGTCATCCCACTTGAACTTGGCATTTTTTTGACAAGTGCTGAATGGCTTGCATCCATAGGTTAGAGATAAAGCATCTTAGATACGCCAACCATCCTTGGAAGGATCTGAGTTGAGTTAAACTCTTAGAAGGTGGAATTTCTAAGTTAGCTTTGATCTTTTATAGATCTATTTCTATTCCCTAGTGTCGAACAACAAACCCAAAGAATTTCCCTGAAGCTACCAATGCACACTTCGGGGATTCATTTTGAGGTTATATTGTCTTAACCATTCCAAAACTACTCAAGTCAAAGAGGTGGTCTTCTTTTCTTTTCTCTTGACTACTAGATCATCAACATAACACTCAACCGATGATGGATGAGTTCATTGAGATCTGAGTCATGGCATTGGTATGTACCAAAGATTTTAAGGCCTAAAGGCATGACCCTATAATAAGTTTTGATCGGGGTTCAAAAGTAGTGTTTCTTTCATCTTCAAGAGACATCTTGATTTGGTTATAGCCAGATGACCCATCCATGAAAGAGAACACATGAGATGAGGCAATGTCCACCATTAATTCTGGTATAGGAAGAGGAAACTCATCCTTAGGACATGCCTTATTTAAGTCCTAAAATCACGACATATGCAAATTTGGCCATTCTTCTTCTTAACCGGGATGACACTAGCTAACCAGTAGGATATTTCTCTTCCATGATGAAATAACATCAATTTTTTGACTTTCAAAATGACCTTGTTCAATTTCTAATCGCATGCATCTAGGAGCTTGCTTAATGGTAGCATCAGATCTATTGCTAGTTTGTGGACCGCTACATCGTGAGATAATCTGCATCTCTTCATAACTCCATGCAAAGCAATCTTTAAACTCAATAGCCTAACTAAGTCATTGGTTTCTTCTTCATTCAATGAACTGATGTATGTCAGGCGAGGATTTTCTTCTATCCCGAGGTTGATTTCTTTAAGCTTGTCTATTATTGAATGAATCTCCTCTTCAAATTCTAGTGCCTCTTTGATTTGGAGATCATCTGATCATCTAAGGTTTCTAAACACACATTCTCATAAGAGTTTGTGTGAAAAGAACCTATCAGACTCCAAATGATTGGTACAACTAAGCAGTAATCTTCATCATCGACCCATTATATCAAATCCTAGTCCTTCTTGATTGTGCTTCCTCCTGTATTGTTCCATAATTTTTCAAAGTACTGACTTTGACCATGTAACTAAACCTTTTGTATAAGATTATGAACACAAGGTAAAAGTCAAATGGTAATTCATTAATTCTTTAAATGAATCATCCTCAAGTTCTACATCAACTTCGACTTGAGGATGATGATCCCAAAAGAATCTCTTCGCTTCATCTGGAAGACAGGGACTTCCTTAACTACTAAACCTTCAACTTTTGAGATGTAGTGAGGTTAGAGCTAAGGTTCCTACTACCTAATAGTCTCACATAAACTGATTCAATACTTTGCTTTATCTAGAGGCTCCTTCATCTTCCTTTGAAAAGTCACCTCCAATGGAAACCCGCAGAGGGTTGGTCGGTATACTAATCACATTAGACTCTTCCTCTCGAGCTAGATTCCAAGTCTATATGAATAGTAGGGTACCTATGAACTGAACATGACCCCTTGGTCGATGGCCAACCAAGGGTCTTCCAGAACTATTTCTCTCTACCTCTCGCCTCGGTGGAGGTTGAGTAATCCTACCCACATGTCCATATGATGGAATGAAGGTGGAATATGAATATTTCTTTTCTTCAATTCCTTTCTTGTTCACTTGGATTTTCATTTTCTTTTCTTTTCTTTTTTTTTTTTTCTTCATTTTCTTTTCTTTGAATTTGAATTTTGTCCAAGTTCAGAAAGGGTATTTTTGAGGAAGATAGTAGGTCGCATCCTCATTAATCTCAACCTCTCTAAAATGGCTTTTCATCTCCATTAACATGTATTCAATCCCATCTTTCAACTTGATGCATTGATGGAGGGAGGATGGAATTATTCTCGATGTATCCAAGGCCTACAAGCAAAGTGAACAAAGTATTCAAATCAATGATGTAAAACTTGCTTCAGCCTTCCGTCACTATCTCCAAAGGTAACACTATGGAACCTAAAGCCCTCACCTTGTTCATTGAATCCTCTCAACATCATGATCTCCTCGGAGTGTGGAGATGTCGATCCTCAAATAGGCAAGTGTCTTTAGACTCATAATGTTCACTGATGCACCTGGATCCATGAGAACCCAAGTCAAATATCCCATGTCCTATGATGTAAAGGGGACGGTTGTGCTCCAAGTCCCCGAAGATCTTCATCTATGAAGGTGATCCTGAGCTTCTAATGTGCCTCCTCTCTATAGTCACCGAGCTAAGCATATCTCAAGATCAAGGAGAGCCTTGATTAGTGATTCCCTCATCTCTTTGGATAAGATAAGGGCATCATATATGCTTAGCTTAGATGACAACTTTCTTAGATGAGAGAGGACATTGTAGTCCACCTTAGGTTGATCCTCCACAAGAATATCCAAGGGAGGAGCATTCTATGGAGGGGCTTCTCGATCCTCTTAAGCAGTGACTTATTTTTCTCTATCTTGAGGTGCTATCCTATGAGGTAGAACATTGCCACTACGGAGGTTGACTTCGGTGATCTCTTGTAGTGGTGGAAGGTTCTACCTACACATCGCTCACATTTCTCCTATGGGACCTCAAAATCGGATGATTCTAAGTCTATCTCAAGAGGCGAACCCGTAGTATTCAGAGTAAGAAAGTCTAACTCTGAATCAAAAATAGGAAGATCAAAATTATTATAATTGTTGTTTAGACTTGAAGAGTTATCATTAGGAATAGATTTAGACAACCCATCAAAAGTGACACAGATATAATTCAAGCTAGCTTTATTCTTCAATTTCTTGGATTTGATAGGAGGTATAGAAGAAATCAAGTAAAGTGTGGGGGTGAGGGATTTGATGCCCTCATCCATAATACAAGATGTCTACTATAAGAAGAACTAGTAAGGAGGTACCGATGTAGTAGCAATGGTGGACTGGAGGTTGACTCGGTCGGATGCTGCTACTTGCTATCCGGCCGCACAGTCGCTACTACTAAGCTCCCCTTTCCCGAAGTTGGCTCTAACTTGCAAACCTTCCTTGATGTTGAGGTTTGAGCCTAAGCACCTGCAAGGAAAGTTTCTTGATTTTCAAGATAATTTTCTAGAGGACAAGGAGATATCCCAACCTTCTTTGATTTTGAAGAAGTATCCAAAGGATTACCCTAATGGAACTAGATGGTTGTTCCACAAGGTATTCCTTGGATAACTATAGCACATGTTGAAGCTATGTTCAAGCCCCTGAATGTGAAGCAATCTTCCAAAACATGACCTAGCATAGGTAGGGGCAAAAGTTAGATCATTGCTTTTGCCCACTTCCTCCGTCTCCTAGTTCGGTAAATCAGCTTCTTAAGAGATTCTTAAAGATCTTTCTGATTACCTCTTAAATGAATAAGGCTTGTTATTATCCAAAAGAGTAGTGGACCATACCTACCGGCATGTATATGTACCGCCGGATGATATGGTCGAGGAGGCGTGCGGGCCATGGAGGCTACGTAGTGCCTGATGGTGGTAGAGGAGGTGAAGTGATGGCTGGAGCAAGGTCTCAAATTCTCTAGCTTGTTTCCCTTGTCTACTACTATCACGCCCCAGATTCTTCTCTGCTTGGCTTTTGCTTTGTTGATTGGTCTAGAAAAGGTGATTGTTTGGCTTCTCCTTATAAGCTATCCACCTTGTTGATTAATTTCTCAAAAGTTTTGATGGTGAAACCTTTGAGCATGAAGGTGATCGGGTCATGGATATTCTTAAGTAGAATCTTAATGGCATGTTATTCAGATGGCTGTGATTAGCATTTCATACTCAAATTACATCATCTGAGAATGTAATCAATGAGGGACTTATCGGGGTTTTGTTGAGCCACAACGAGATCACCTACAGTCGCCCTTTTGTTGAGCTCCATCAAACCTCTTGATGAAGAGTTGCTCCAACTCAGTAAAAGTCTTCACTGAACTATTAGAAAGTTTAGCGTACCAATCAAAGGCTATGTCTGCTAAGCTACTGATAAAGAGACAGAAGAGCAAAGCGTCACTACCACCAGTGTTACAATAACTGGCACTGATGTGTGCAATATGGTTCCTCGGGTTCCCACTGCCATCGAAGCTCTTCAAAGAAGGAGGCACGAAACCCTTAGGATATTGGATGACATCAAATTCCTCTAGGTAGGGTCTACCCTTTGGAACTGATGATCCTCCTCGGGCTTGAGCCAATGCTTCTCTCACCTGCTGCTCAACCATAGTCTTGATATCTTTTTCTTGTATGGAGATACTATCCACTACCTTCCTATACAAACTGGTGCTACCCTACTCTACTAAAGGTAAATTCTTGATTGGATCCAAGACATGCACCAACTATGGCTGACTAGTCTCAGCTATAGTAGGATGGATTACCAGTGCTTATTTTTGAGTGCTAAGACTACTGCTAACAAGTCCTCGAGTTGCTTCCCCATCCTATCTATTTGATCATCTTTCTACTTTATTTGCTGAAGGAGGTGTTGGGTCAAGTAGGCTGTGTCTTCCTGCTCAACCTTAGCACCTTCCATAGCCTACTTCTCATGGAGGAGAGAACCCCGAGTATCTACCATGTGTACCCTCATTGAATCCTCTAACAAGTCATTTTCATTCAGATCAAACCTAACCTTTTCATCTTCTAAATTGGACGAGGCATATCCTAAGATTTTCTTCTTCTCCACTAGATACTGAGCCTCTATGTCATCTAGGGATCGGTCCAAATGAATAGGCATGAAAGATCGGGTCTGACCGGTAATAGGATCACTGTTATGCATAGACAAGCACCTAACCTCGTTGGAGTCGATCTGTGAGGACTACGCCATGAAGAGATACTCCTGCTGATTCTGATCTAAGTGAAGTGGTACCTAGGAGGACTCATAGGGGCAATCAACTGCCTCTCCTCCCTCAACTCAATTATATTTGGTGGTGGTGGTAAGGATGACATGATACTGAGGTCGCCATTCCTTCCTCACCACTATCAAGAAGGTCGCAGAGAGCTCGACCATGCCACATAGGCAAGTAGATGGATGGATCTCTCAGTCGTAGCCAGATCACCAACGGGGTCCTATTCTCCCCCGATGCGGCCTTCATGGCCTTGGCTGGAATAATAAATGATGGTATACGGAGATGGACGGGGGAGAAGAGCGTGGTGGAGGCACCACGACAGAGCTCTCCTGATGTGTAGTCCATGTAAGATGTAATATGGTATGCGGTAGCATCATCTAGAAAATCCATAAGCGAGGCCACCGACTTGGCTATACCTGCTCGCTAGTAACATGAACTGATGTGCCTCTAGCCCTCTCCCCGCTTCTGTCCCACCGCCACTATGACAATCTCAAATCAAATTGAGCCCGACTCGATCATCCATAGCTCGCTACCGGCATAAAATTGACGGAGGTCGGCGCATAACCTCCTCCTCTCACACTGCTGAATTAAACCATGGGAGGTGAAGTAAAATCCTCCAGCATCCTCTCTATCGGATCTATAGAGAGGGTGGAACTGCTCTCAGAACACGGGAAACCATCTGGGGATCCTCTACAACATACCAAAATGCCTCTAACTCCCTAGTGATGTGAGTGGGGTACCGCTTGATCATACTATTCTTATTTTCACCAGGTCCGTAGGTGAGTAAGAATTAGACCCAACCTCAAAGTGGAGACAATCCGGGATCGGGAGCCTTCCCTTGAGGGTGCTAGTGAGTGGGTGCTAGCCCTAACTGGGCAGCATGGGGAACAACTGGGTGCACTAACACTGGCACTGATACTACTATTGTGCGAATCACCACTGCCTTTCTCTTCATTTAGGGAATATTTGAGTCAAATGGCATGTCAATCTGATGACCGCGCCCTGGTCACCGCTTCTTACTGAGGGGGGTTCCCTCACATGTAATCTGGCCCTCAAAGCCTCACCAAAGTGGATGAGGTGGGCATAGTCGTGATCATGGAAGGGATGGCTCGATCCAAGGCCAAGTCCATAAAATTAAACCAAACTAAAACCGATGAACGAAAAGTCTATAATGTTGAAAATAAACTTGAATTAGATTTCTGTTTTGTTGATTTTTTGAATTTTAATTTAGAATTTGAACCCACACTTAACATCTTGAAAGTGTTAAGAGGAGCTCAAATGGATTTAGAAGAGATTTTGAGATTGATTAGAAAGGGGAATTTTTGAATGTAGAATCCACTTTCAACAAATTTGGGTATGTTAAAAATATCTTCAAATATTTTTTAGAGAGATGCTTCCATAGGTTCATGTTTGAATTTTGATTTTTGATTTTGAGGACCCTTTATTTAACAAATTTGGGTATGTTAAAGTAAAGAGTCAATTAATTTTATCTTGATTTTTTTATTTGTGGAGTTTACTCACTCAGCAAATTTGGATATGCTAAGTGAGGTGTTTGAAAACAATTTCTTCTTTTTCTTTGTTTGCTTTGTTTTGTAAATCATTTGTGATTTGAAAATGGGATCCTCATTTAGCAAATTTGGGTATGCTAAATGACGAATCCATGTGTGTTTTGTTTTAGAAAATTTTTTAAAATAGGATCTTTAGCAAATTTGAGTATTCTAAGGAAATTTGGGTATGCTAAGAAATTCCTAATGTGTTTCTTTTGATTTTGATTTTATTTTTAAAATAGGAATCTTAACAAACTTGGGTATTCTAAGGAAATCCTAATGTGTTTCTTTTTGTTTTGGATTTGATTTTAAAAATAGGATTCTTAGCAAATTTGGGTATGCTAAGGAAATCCTAATGTGTTCTTTTATTTTGATTTTTTTGGACTTTTTAGCAAATGTGGTATGCTAAAATGATGTATTTTAAATTTTGTGAAATGGAGATTTCACTTAGAAAATTTGACTATGCTAAATGAAATTCCAAAATTTTGTTTTGAAAATGGAGACATCACTTTAGCAAATGTGGTATGTTAAAATGAAGTTCCAAATGTGTTTTCAATTTTGTGAGATTTCACTTAGCAAATTCGAGTATGCTAATTGAAATTCCAAAAATGTGTTTCAAATTTTGTTTTTGAAAATGGAGACTTCACTTTAGCAAATGTGGAATGCTAAAAATGAAGTATCCAATATGTTTTAAATTTTGAAATAGAGATTTCACTTAGAAAATTTGAGTATGCTGAATGAAATTCCAAAACTGTGTTGTAAATTTTTTTTGAAAATGGAGACTTCACTTTAGCAAATGTGGTATGTTAAAATGATGTTCCAAATGTATTTTAAATTTTCTGAAATGGAGATTTCACTTAGCAAATTTGAGTATGCTAAATGAAATTCCAAAAATATGTTCAAATTTTGTTTTTGAAAAAGGAGACTTCACTTTAGCAAATGTGGTATGCTAAAAATGAAGTATCAATTGTGTTTTAAAAATTTTGTGAAATGGAGATTTCACTTAGCAAATTTGATTATGCTAAATAAAATTCTAAAAATGTGTTGTAAATTTTATTTTTGAAATTGGAGACTTCACTTAAGCAAATGTGGTATGCTAAAAATGAAGTCTCAATGTGTTTTGAAAATTTTGTGAAATGGAGATTTCACTTAGCAAATTTGAGTATGCTAAATAAAATTCCAAATATGTGTTGTAAATTTTGTTTTTGAAAATGGAGACTTCACTTTAGCAAATGTGGTATGCTAAAAATGAAGTCTCAAATGTGTTTTGAATTTTGTGAAATGGAGATTTCACTTAAGAAATTTGAGTATGCTAAATGAAATTCCAAAAATGTGTTTCAAATGTTATGAAATGAAGATTTCACTTAGAAAATTTGAGTATGCTAAATGAAATTCCAAAATTGTGTTTCTAATTTTGTGAAATGGAGATTTCACTTAGCAAGTTTGAGCATGATAAATGAAATTCCAAAAATGTGTTTCAAATTTTGTGAAATGGAGATTTCACTTAGCAAATTTGAGTATGCTACATGAAATTCAAAAAATGTGTTTCAAATTTTATGAAATGGAGATTTCACTTAGCAAATTTGAGTATGCTAAATTAAATTCCAAAAAATGTGTTTCAATTTTTTTTTTTTTTTTTTTTGAAAATGGATACTTCACCTTAACAAATGTGGTATGCTAAAATGAAATTCCAAATGTGTTTTGAAAATTTTATGTTTTGTTGATTTTGAAAAGAGAGATTTCTACTTAACAAAATTTGGGTATGTAAGATGGAAATCAATTTTTTCAAAGAGGAAATCCCAACCTAATCATATATGGGATATGTTAAGTGGGGTTTCAAAATAGTGTCATTTTATTTGAAAATGAAATCTTCATTCAATAAATGGATATATTGAATGGAGTTTGGATATATTGAATGGAGATGTTCATGTGTACTTTTTGAAAGTTTATTTTTGAATTTGATTGGAAATGGAACCTCCTTTCAATAAATGTGGGCATATTAAATAGAGAGGTTTCATATGTGTTTTGTGAAAGTTTATTTTTTGATTTTGATTGGAAATGAAACCTCCATTCAATAAATGGGAGTATATTGAATGAAGAGGTTTCATATGTGTATTTTGAAAATTGGAAATTCCAACTTAACACAAGTGGAATGTGTTGAGTGGAATTTCATAGTTGTGATTTTGCTTGAAGATGTAACATCCATTCAACATATTTGGATGTATGGAATGGAAAGGACCATCTTCAAATTTTGTGCTTTTTGTAAACATGATTGTTGGGTTTTTATTTTTGGAAAGATAATTGTTGTTTTTATTTGAAGATGAAATCTTCATTCAAGTAAATTGAGTGAAGGTATTCATTTGTGCTTTTGGAAAATATGATTGTTGGTTTTATTTTTGAAATGCTCCTCCATGTAACAATTATGAAAATTGTTAGATGTAGTGCAAATATTTTATTAAGTGTATTTTGAAAAAGTGCTTTTGAAAAGCAAGACTTATATGAAGGATTTATTTTGTCTTTATTTTTTGGAATGAACCTTTCCTTACCATAAAATGGTAAGGAGGAAGTCTTTGATCATTTTCTTTTTATTAAATTTTTATTTTTACCCATTGGAGAACCCAACGGGGTTTTAAGACCAACACGGGGTGAGGTCCTAAAACCTAAAGATGTTGGTTAGCTTAACTTAAGGATGAAATAAGCTAAGTGCCAATGGAAAAGAAAGATAGTCTTGGATTCATACAAAAGTACAAACCCACTGTCGATACCTGGAGATAATGATCATTTACCAAATAAGAAGAGAGGAATCTTCCCCAGCGGAGTCACTAGAAAAATCTGTGGTGAAAATATTCATATATATTCCTGCATTCATCTATCCCTCCTTTTTGGGAAAGAGGATAAATGAAAACAAAAATGTATAACACTTTTGTCGGGACACCACACAGATCTGCAGATGTTCTTATTAGGGTGATCGGGTGCGACATTGAGGAGATGTGTACTATCTAGAAAGATAGAAGTCACCACCCTATAATAGTCCTTATCACCTTAATAAGGACTCCTAAGGACTATGGGTCTTTGGAATGTACCAGAGATTCTTCCCCTACTTTACATGAAAAAGTAAAGTAAGGTTTATTTAAAATCGGGTTCATTAAGTTCTCTACAGGGGCAAGCCCCCATAGTTAATTACATCCTAAGGAACATGATTCCTTAGGAATACTCTCAATTAAAGTAAATGATCATTGTCTCCAAAGAATTCGAAAGGTAGGACTATCAATCAATTGGTTTATTTTTAGAAAGTCAAATGGGGTCGATCAAGAGGAGGGAGTTCTTATCGAAGCCAAATGAAGATAAGTAGGGGATGCTTAGGATATTAGAAAGCCTAGTAAGCACCCCAAACTACCCTATGGTTGGGCTTTACATTTTTTGAAATTAAGTTTATTTGTTTGAGTTGGATTTTTATTAGAAATGCAGGGCTTACAATTCCATAATACATGATTATGGAAATGCCTAAGAGGTTAGGATTTATGCTCATAACCCGTAAAGGGGAGTTTAAACCTCTGAACCTAAATCTAGGGAGCTTTTGCAAGGGCCAAAGGATGGCCTAAATCTAAGGAGAAAATGGGCATATGATTTACCTCCACAAGAGAGGATAATCACCTGACTGTTGGACTTACAACCACCTGGGGGTGGTCGCCAACTAACTCCTCCTACGATTTTAAAACATGTAGTCAAGTCAAATGCTTTTGCAAGATACATAAGTTGTTGTTTATTTAGAAAAAAATTAAGTCCTTAAACACACTCCCTAAGAGACTAGATCATGTAGGGCATGATTCAATGACTTAAATCTAATGCAAATTTTATTACATTTTATTTTTATTTTGGATAGTCAATTTGACACAAGCTTTAGGATTCGTATGGGTAATGCATGAGAAATTAGATTATGAGCCAAAACCAGCAAGATAAGGAGGTGCGTTTCCATAATGGCTCTCACAGGTCAAGCCAAGTTCTAAGAAAAGGTGAAAGCCCTCCAATCAAGAGTGAAATAATATGCTTTTTATGCATGATGTGAGAAATGTAATACAACATCCAGCTAAGGGGTTGCTAATTCTTTTATCTTGATTTATAACTTAAGCTTTAAGTGAGGTTATGAGTTGTTTAATTTTTAGTTTGAATTGATTAGTTTGATAGAAAATTTATTTTCTTAAGAGCCTAATCATCATCCAGGTCATACATTAAAGAAAGGAATAAACAAGGAAAAGTTGTCATCTTAATGCACAAGCTAAACAAACATCAATCAATTTATAAAGCTAGCACAAAAAATAAAATGTCATTTATGTCGGGCTCCACCACACAAACCTGAAAATAAATTGGGTAGCCGAGCTCTACTCTTATACAACCTAGATTACAAATGAATTAATTACAATTAAGCAAGGAATTTATGTTATGGGGGTCTTCATTTTTCATTTCTTCTTTCTTCTTTCTCCTTTTGGTTCCTTCTTTTGGATGGTTGGAATGTGATTGCCCTAAAAACTTCACGTGGTACATAAGACATGATCTTATAACCAATGTTCATCCTAATCCCCCATAACAATCATTCCAAAATCCTAATTGCAAAATTACATGAAAATGAGAAAAAAGAAATCTAACTAAAACTTGCAAAATAGAGATTAGCTAAACAAATCATACAATCCCAAGCATGTATATGTATAAATTGGACTTAGCACCCCACACATGGGTAACCAAGTCCACCTAGCCTATTTTGGATTATGCTTAGGGGTATAAGCACCTGCACAGCAAAAATAATTTTATATTTTTTTATTACGGTGCCCTTTAAGCACAATCCCCTGCAGAAGATAATAGTTAGACTAAGATTGCCCTATCATTCAGTCTACGTACATTCACATTATCGTCCAGACTAAAACAACACATCATAAAATAAAAGTAAACAACCTAATGCTAGAAGTGGTGGCTTAGCTTAATGTGTGTGCTTTTTAAGGTTTGTGTGGTATGCTTAACTAGGCTTTAAGGTTAAAATTTTCTAAGTATAAAAATGTTCAACTTATAAGGGTTGTTTTGTTTAAGTGATTTAGTTGATTTGGTTTATTTTGTGATTTGATTAGATTTGAATGAACCTAGAATTAATTACTAAAAGTTATAAAGTAAGGAAAAGAGAATAAAATTTCTCTTTCTTCCCTACCTTAAGTAATTTCTAAGGTAGATTCATATTTGATTTCTGTTTAGTGAATGTTTTATTATGTGTTTTAATTAATCCTAAGTTTAGATTTTCCTTAAACAAGATCTATTTAAAAATAAAGGCAATTTTAAGATTAAGTAATGTGAAATACTATCACAAAACACACATCACTTCATTTCTTTCCCAACATATGTAACATGCATATGGATGAATCCTAAGCATATCAATACATACAAATGAGAATGTTTAGCACACATTAATAATGAATGCTAAGTAGTGTTACTTAAGAAAATTTGGATGCTTTATGATGTATGATTTTTATTAAGTAGAAAAGAGTGATTCTTTTATCCATTTTTCATATGTACATTTACAAGGATAAAAGACATAAGTAAGTATGGCGCCAATGTTAGCACCAGGGGTGTAAGGTATAATACATACTTAAGGGCTACTTAAAGCCTTGCAACCACGGGGTTGTCTAGACTAATATATCACTTTTCTTAAATATATGTGCATGTACAAAAAGAAATGAATGAAAAAAGAAAGATGCAAAAGTTTATGTTTGTTTGGTTTTGGTCTGATTGTTTAGTTTATATGTGTGTTGTGGATTCCCTTCTTAAGTCATGACATAAGAGTGTATAGGGATGGATTTAAGCAAGTGTTATGTCCTTTTCAAATAGACTATACGCTTTGCAAATCCTATACAATTCTATGTTAAAAAAGAGAGGGAGAATCACATAACACATTTTATACTATTCATATGCAAGCTCATAAATAGTTATAAATAGCATACCTTTCAGTTTTGATGTTTAATTCATAAGTTTTAAAATAATTTTAGATTTAATAGTGATAATAGCCATTCATATTCTTAGTTTAGCCAAAACATGTAATTTGACATAAAGGAAACATTTCATTTTAAATTTGATTTTCAAAAGCCATGAATGCATGATTTTCATATGACATACGCATTTAACATGCTAGGAAAAAAATAAAGTGATGAAAGCATGTAAATTCATTCACCCTAATTAATTCCTAAAGATAAACTTATGAATAAGATTATTTTAAAGCAAACCAAAATTATTTTAAAGAGATTTTTGTTTTGTTTTGAGTTTGATTTGGATTTAGGAAATGTGAAAAGGTTTGCTTGTCCTAACCCATTCCCACATGTGTGTATTATTTTAGTTTAAATTTTTAGGGTGATTAGATTGATTTTATGCTTTAGTTAGGTTAAGGTGTAGATTAAATTCATTAATTACCCATTACCTACATCACTTTAACATATTTAATCAAATAATTATGAGCCAATGTATGATTGAGGTAATCAAACATATTAACCAACATGGTATACATCGAATGATATGATTAGTTCAAATTTAGAGTTATCTTAGTTGATATAAATTTATCTTAGTAATAGTATATCAAAATAGGATTGATTATTCAATATAATGTATATTGACAATATCATATAAAGACCAATTTTCATTAATTAACACTAACTTGTTTTAATTTCTAACAAAAATAATGAGCTATAATTTGAAATCAAGCTTGATCATATAGTGTCAATCATGATCATACAACTCGATCACTTTTTTGAGAACTATTAGTTCAATTGGTTGTTGGCATGTCAAATTAAGATAACGTTTCAATATTTTTAGTGTTGGTTTTTATTTTTGCTCGGTTATTTGTGATGTGTATGTTGGTCATCTCGATAACCTCAATATCCGAAAAAAAATTGCAACAATACTAAACAAAAAAATGCCACTTTCAATTTTGAAGCACTAGTTTTGTAGTCTCTTGAGCTAGCTTGAATTGCTCATATCATAGATTTCCATTGAGTCATGTATGTGCTTTTGAGTATCCTTTTTCATGAATTATTTTTTAACTTGTATAAAAATGTTAAAACTCATACTTTCATGAACCTTATTTAAATTTTATTAGCTCATATTGAATTATGTTTATAATCATTAAAACATTTAATATGAGATTAGGAATATAGAGTTAATGAACCTCATGTGAGCATATAAATATTGAATGCTTAATTTCAGAATTGATTTAAAAGTAGCATATATATGCTTAAAATATTAGAAAAGTATAAATATGCTTAAAACATTAGAAAAGTATTAACTCACATTGATAGATTAAAGAAAAACTACAAAAAAAATTATTAATAACCTATAGTAAAAGTTACCAAACAAACCCAAAAACTAAATAAAAGACATAATTAATACAAAATGTAAAATCAAATAAACTGCTTCCCCATTTAAAACATTAAAAAAGAGAACATACTCTATAAAATCCCTGAATAGGAGTAAGTGGTTAATGCATGTAGTCTCTCATCCTTATGAATTAGCTATGAGATTATAGTTTATCCTCTTTTGTTGTTGGTACTACTCTTGTCACTTCTCATCTTTTTGAGAGATCGATTAACAATTTTTAGTTCAAGATGTGAATAGTACTTAGTCCAACCATCCTAAAGGTATGAATGGGCTTAAGGAGCTTAAGAAAGGATGTTAACTGGTGATAGTTCATTTTTTTCTTTACCGACATTAACATGAATATGGACAATTAGCTTCTTTTCAAAAAAAATTAAAAAAAAAATAAGAATATAGAATGAATGATTAGTGAAAGGAATTGGAATATAATTGGGTTATTCAGGATATCTTAGATTGTACATGACTTCTACGATATAAATTATAACATGACTAAAATCAAAATTTAAATTTTGCTTGACTAAAAATTGTAAATATATTTATTTTTATAGTGTTGAATTTTTGCGACTTATACAATAGTGACTAACAAAAAGTGAGCTGATGTTTATTTGATCTTTGATATTGTAGTGATATTATGTCTAAGCATATGTTAAGAAAATAGACATTGTGCACAAGATCACTTACTAATGGCTAATGATGAGTGCATTTTTTAAGACTTAGTTTGCATTCATCTAGATAGAAGATGGATCAAATATGATGTTATATGGATGATCCTTAGTGTTAAAAATATGTAAATATTTATTAATATCTTAATTTACAATTTCGACTTTCCTATAATAAGCAAAGGAATGGAAGATGGTATACTCGACACTAATAAAGAGAGAGAAACAGAGTGGCAAGAATGTTCAAGGAACATAATAAATTAAAAAGTGATGGTGAGAGAAAAAAATCAATATGATGATATAGGCTCTATATAAAATATTTCACAGAAGGATATAAGAAAATATTTCAAGTTAAAATCTTCATCTCTTATTTGAACTTATGATAAATATTTATTCGAAGACATATCAAGTTGATAAAAAAACAAGAAAATGTGAGTTACTTAATCTTCTAAAGGGACTAAGTTTCTTTTGATTAATTACAATTGAGGATACGTCCAAGAGAAACTTTAGATTAATGAGCCCATAGACTTTTTTGTCTTACTTTTTTTGTTTCTTTGCTAATTGTGAGTCCATAGACTTTCAAGAAGCTATACAAAATAAGAAGTGGAAAGATGCTATGAATGAAGAAATCATGCAATTGAGAAGAATGATACATAGGAGCTAGCTTCACTTCCTAAAGAACACAAGGCGATGGTGTAAAGTGGATTTATAAAGTGAAGAGCAATGTTAAAAGAGAAGTAAAAAGATAGAAGGCAAGATTAGTAGCAGAAGAATACAATCAAAGACCAGGCATTGGCTGTGATGAGGTAATTGCTCCTATTGCTCGATTAAAAGTAATTAGATTAAGCTTTTTTTTACAGCTCAAAATAAATGGAGCATACATAACATAGATATAAAATCAATCTTTTTAAATGGATTACTCGAAGGAGAAGTCTATATTCAACAACAACATGGTTATCAAGTCAACGAACAAGAAGATGAAATCCCATTCATTTTTGAAAAGAATGCATCTTAACAACAACTTATTTGCCTTCACAAATTAGGGAATAAAACACCCTTTGAACTTTTATATATTGACTACATTTCAAGCCTTTTGGGTCATTAGCATTTGCTTCAACCTTATCATCACAAAGAATATAGATTACACAATATTGAAAGAAAATAATTTATCATTTCATGAGGCACTATGTTTCATGATGATAAATTCCCATTTCATATGATTTATGAAGAAAATGATAGTATTGACCCTTCTCATGACTTTGTCCTACCTATACCATTAGATGAAGATTACACACATCCTGAGGGTCACACAACACAACATAGGATACCTATAATTGAAAATGCAATAAATCAACACCCTCATATTTGAACTTACTTTTGTTTCTATTTAAAGATCCATAAGATATTGTGATCATGGAATTCAACCAGCAAGCGGAGCTGATTTTAGTTGATCCGTTTATTGAAGATTTAAAGGAGAGAATAATTATGGATTCAAACCAAGAAGAAAGAATTAGATCATGCTAGAAAAAATGATGAAAAATTCCTCTGATATGTAATCGAGGGCTCCAAGAAACCTTTATCATCTGTTGAGTTATAAATGTCTAATTCAGTGCACAATATGCTACATTAATTATATCAAATCCACAAAAGCAATCAATATTAATTAAGCTTATCCAATTTATATACTTATGGTATTGTATGATTTATTTCACAGAGTATAATATATTTCTTATTTTTAAATTAATAAATCACACTATTATCTTAATGACTACTATGATCAAGATTAAATTGATCATATTATACAATATAGTTTGTTTAGTATGATTAATTGATAAAAAAATTTATTATATATAAATAGCCTTATGGGTAATAACATAAAACAAAAGAAAATGATATAAGTAGTGAGAATAAAAATTCTAAATATTTGCTTGGTTTTGAGTTTATAGATAAAAAAACAAGAGTTACATATAAATGTCTTTTTTTTTTCATTATTTCATAATCCTTACATTTGTATGCTTGGCTTTGAGAGCTCTTTTGATTTCTCTTAGAGAATTTTTTCCACAAAAGTAATTTCTAATATTTAGCTTTCTTTTCAAAGTAAAAGTGAAATAAAAATGTTTCATTGCTCATGGAAGAGAAAGAATTCTCCACCTTTCATTAGTGAGAGAAAAGATAATCAAACAAATCTTATGAGGAAAATTCAGAAAGTGATCTTAGGCTCATGGAGATCAAATCATAATAAATTGGTTTGTGATTTCTTTTCCTTTTTTTTTCCCTATATTTTTATCTTTTTTTTAAACTCGAGGTAAATTGTAATCTTGTATTATGATTAAGGCTCAATTTTCAATGAAAATATTTTTTTAGAATAAAAAAAATTTGATATCCGAATGGAGTCATTTAAGTCGACTTTTAATTACAGCTAATTTGGTGTCACTTTTTTATTTTTTGATTAATATATTTATTTTATTTTGTTTATTTTTTATTAAAAATAAAATAAATTTAGAGGTGAAGGTTATTTTTAAAAATAATTAAAATATCTAAAAGCGATTTTGGGAGTTTTTTTTAAATAACTTATTTTATTTTTAAAATTAAAAACACCTAAAATCAATGTATGTTACCTATATTAGGTGGAGAACAATTGAATAGACCGGCAAAGATTTCTTGATGATTATTCTAATATCTCAAGACTACTCTTAACAATACTATGAAAATAATCTTCAATAATTTATGTCTAATACAATAACTTAATACCTCGTCCAATTACAAAAATGGGCATCCCTTATAATCTACTTCTCATATTAATAGAATTATATGGAAGGGTGTCTTTTAAAATATATAATTCACAGTAGTAGAGTTATTTAACTAACAAGGATCCTTGAGTTTTCACCTTTTGGGTCTTTCAAGTAAAAAATCGTATGTCTCCAATGAGCTACTTATAAAAATTTTCAAATATTACTTAAATGATAAATTCTCTCTACCTATTGAATATGCCAACACACAACAAGCATTATAATAATATTAATTAACATTATAACAACTAGTAAGATTAATCATAAGCTAATGGTTTTAATAAAGTTGTATCTTCTATGCTTGGTTTTCTAATTTTCTAAAGATGATGGTTTTCTAAGTGCTAAAATTTTTCAATTTCTTTAGCAGGACATAACTTTTATTATTTTTAAGAATAAGAGCTCCTTTTAGCTAGATAAGAAATATTAGTTTAAGAATAACCCTAACATATCATTCAATGTACCTATTATAAATTTATAAATCGGGATGACAAACTTGGATTGCATGTCTTTTGAGTCAAAAATTTTGTTGCAAGTTCTACAATCGATTATAAACTTTGATATAAATTTTATAATAAATATTTGTGGTATTTACCAATATAGTATATAATTCTTATGTATTTGCATATCTAATATCAAAATTTTTAATATTTACATAAATAAAATCTAAAATTTTAATATTACGTCAACAAAATCACTGTCATTATTAATTTTTTGAAGTGAAATATACATTTTCATAAATAAAAAAAATGTTCTATATATGTAAAATCAAATTTTAGGTATTAGATATATAAATGCATAAAAATTATCTTATATATGTAATTTTTTCTAAATTTGCTCATAAAATTATATTTTATCTCTAAAATTATGATATATATTGATGAAACTTTTGTTAATTATATATAAATTTTTTAATATTTTATTATATTGTCATTATTATTATAATAAAGAATTTTATCGCGGTTGTATATAAATCTCCCTAAGATTCAAAAGAAGGAGAAATCAAGCATGACTTTCTTGCATTACTTTGTTTTTGGACATTTGAGAAAATTTAATTTTATAATTACACTATATATATATATATATATTGCATTATTTTTATTTATAAATTTTTCTTCAGCATCTTTGAGGGGATTTATTCTAAGTTGGTGTCAAGTATTTCTTTTTTTCGTGTAATATTCATTTTTTTATGAGAATCGATTTTTTTTTAAAATTTTTAACGTATTTAATATTTTTTTCTTTTTATTGTATAAATTTCAATAAATTTACTACTTCACCTCACTATACAGTAGTAAAAGTAAGCTATCCCTTGATGCCAAAGTGCATGATGACTTTACAATATCATCCCTCTATATTAATAAAGATGCATAGCGGTTCGAGAAATATATATATATATATATATATATATATATATATATATATATATATATATATATATATATTATTTTATCACTTTTTAGTTGAATTTGTATAGGCAATTTGACAATAAATCTGTGACAAAATATTTCTTTTTTTTGTTAATTTAATTTTGTATGTATTTTAATTTTTTTAATATATTTAAATATTTTTAAACGCTGATCCAACATAGATTAACCTGATGCAGAAGGTGCTTCAGGGGTGTCAAAAAATGACCCGACTCGACAACTCGACACGAACCCGACTCAAAAAATCCGGGTTTGGGTCAACAAAATAGATTTTCGGGTCGGGTTAGTGTCATAATATATGACCCGAAATAGTTTTTCAGTCGGGTTGAACCTAAAACCAAAACCGAACAACTCGATTCGGTTCAGCCGGCGTCGCGCTCGGGCGCATGGTCGAACCGTCCGATTTTTTCGACGGCCCAGATTGTTCGTAGTCGAAAAGGGGAAGCTGAAAGCCTCAAACAAGCAAATCCAAGGAGCGGCAAGCCCTAATTTCTCCTCTCACTCTCTCTGTCTCTCAGTTCTCACTTCGGAGTCGGACTTCCTTTCCTCTGCGGCGGCTCTGCTTCTACGACTCTACCTCTTCGACTCGATTTCCGTGGTAAAGGCTGAATCCTTCGACGTTGCCATCTCGGCGACATCTTTCTTCTCGACTCACCCATCTTCTTCGAATCTTTACATTTTCGTGAGGTAATCTGAAAATCAATCCTTCATTCCTTCTCTGTCATTCGTGTTTGGTGATCGGTTCTTTTTTATTGTATGGAGTATGGAGTCTATGGACTATGGAATATGGATGGCATTAAACGTAGGGGTGTTTCTAATGTGTGTTTATCTCCATTTTGTGGTTGTTGGTTGTTGCGGATATACATGCCTTTTTCTTTTTCTTTTTTTTGATGTCGAAAGGCAGACTTTTGTCTGCAACCAGATCTTCTCCCTTTGGTGGCTACTTCTTGTTGACTATGAAAGCTTATGACATTTTAGGGGTTGATGATTTCTTTTTTGGTTGCAACACGGCTGCTCGCTAATGCATCTTAACCATTGGTTTTGAATTTTGCCTTCGCCTTGTCTTCGTAATTACCTCTTAAATGTCAAGATTGCTCCTTTAGTCCTTTGTGCTTTCCAGCCGAGTTATGTGTTGTGGCCTATTTTTGCTTTAACCTCATGTTTAATGGTTGATTGATGTTTTCTACTCCTATTACTGTTGCTATTTGATTTATGTTCAGTAGCCCTTCATGGCTTCATCAAGTGATGGCACTATTAGCAAAATGTATCTCGACCCTTAATCTTAGTTTACTAATTTCCTTTTCATTTCTTATATAATTTCATCCTTTTGTTCATTCTTTGTAATTGAGTCTTCACATTAATGGAAAGTATTTTGGTAACACATCGTATTTAGAAATATTTTGGTAACACATATATAATGTATTATTTATATATTTCTTATCATCAATTTTTTAATTTAGATGGAAGATTCCAATACTATTACTAATGCTCAAGAAAATGAAGTTTTTTTTGATGGAGATATTGGTGACAATGAAATTCAAACAATTAATGAAGAGACAATCAATAGACATGATAGAAAGAAGAGAAAAATGATATCATTTGTTTGGGGATATTTTGATTTACTACCTACTGAAAATGATGGGAAACAAAGATGCAAATGTAAAAAGTGTGGTGCAACCTACATATGTGATAGCAAATTTGGCACCGGCAATTTGAAACGTCATTTACAAACTTGCAAAAAAAGGGATACACGTGATATAGGCCAACTTATTTTGCAAAGTAATTCTTCTTCATCTATTTCCATGTGCAATGCTAAGTTCAACCAACAAGAGTTTCGTGAGTTGCTTACCGCTTGCATTATTATGCATGATTTACCTTTTCAATGTGTTGAATGGTCTGGTTTTAGAGCACTTTTACGTTATTTGCATCGAGATTTGCAATTTGTTTCAAGAAATACTATTAGAAAAGATTGCAAAAAGATGTTCATGAAAGAGAAGGGGCAAATCAGAACAATGCTACAAAGTACCACTAGTCGAGTTTGCTTGACGCCGATGATAGACTTCCATCAATAATGCGATGGATTTATTTGTTTAACAAAGACATTTCATTGATAATAATTGGAAATTGCAAAAAAAAATTTTAAATTTCAGTTTATGGCACCTCAGATGACGGCTTGCATTATTTGAAGTAATTCAAACTTTTTTTACTTGATTGGGAGATTGAAAAAAAATTTTCATATTACTTTAGATAATGCAGCCTAATAATGTGTCTGTTGAATTCATGAGAAATCATTTAAATTTGAGAGGTGGCCTACTTTGCAATGGGGAATTCTTTCACATAATGATGCACATATCATAAATTTGATTGTTCAAGAGGGCTTAAAAGACATTGATAGCTCAATATCAAAGGTTCGTGAAAGTATCAAATATGTGAAAGGTTCTCAAGCAAGAAAACAAAAATTTTGGAGTGCTAAACAAAGTTTTATTGATGAAAAGAAGGGACTAAGGCAAGATGTTCCTACTAGGTGGAATTCAACTTTTATTATGCTTGATAGTATCTATTACAGGCGTGCCTTTCTGCATTTAGAATTGGGTGACTCGAACTACAAGAGTTGTCCATCACCAATTGAATGGGAAAAATTATCAAGATATGCAATTTCTTAGCACCTTTTATGAAATTACATGTGTATTTTCCGCACAAGATATCCTACAAAGAAATCTCTATTTTCCATTTCAAGATATGCGACATTAAAACATGAAAGTTCAAGTGATAATGACTACATAAGGATGGTCGTAAATATGCTTTCAAAATTTGAGAAATATTGGTCGATTTTTGTGTAATTCTTGTCAGAATGTATTC
Source organism: Cymbidium sinense (assembly GCA_021442155.1). Lineage (NCBI taxonomy): Eukaryota > Viridiplantae > Streptophyta > Magnoliopsida > Asparagales > Orchidaceae > Cymbidium > Cymbidium sinense. The sequence continues at coordinate 68,423 of JAKCPB010000114.1, read as the reverse complement.
TTGATCCAAGATACAAATTTAATTTAGTTGAATGGTGTTACAAAAGACTTTATGGAGGTGATTGGGCTAGACAAGTTGCAAATGTGAGGGAGAAGTTATTTTCAATATTTAGAAATTATTCAAAATCAAGCATGGAAGGTTCATCATTACAACATACTTCAGAATTCATTAGAACATCTCAAATTGATAATTCAAGGGCATTCCCTTCAACAATTTCAAAATCACAATTTCCAGTATATTTTATTTTGGTCAATTTTTTTTGCTTAGTTAGTTGACATTTTATATTATACTTTTATTTTGTTAAGGATTTTAACTCTTTTGATGAAGAAGATAGTATGCCGAGAAAATCTGAGCTTGAGCTATACTTAGATGAGCCTAGGATTGATAGAAAAATGGATTTAGACATCCGCATTATTGGAGGGCAACCAATATAGGTTTCAAAGTTCGCAATGGCGTTATGTTTTGTGTATACCAATTTCTACTGTTGCATCCGAAAGTGCATTTAGTAATAGCGAGAGGATTCTTGATCAATATCGGAGTGCACTAAAACATGATATTGTGGAAGCATTGGTATGCACGAAGGATTGGTTATATAATGATACAGGTTTGAAGTCTTTCTTTTAATAAATTTAGTAAATTTTCATTTAATTCACTTACGTATCTCTATTGTGTATAATTGAAGTCTTTTTTTATTGTAGATTTAAATGATTCTGAACTTGATGAAATCACAAGAGATGCTATGAAGTACACTTCTAATCAAAGTGATAAAGAAGATGGTGATATGTCAATTAACAATTAGGTTATTAGCTGGTTGTGAAGTGTGAACTTGCTGCAGTTTATTTTGTGGATTTGCATAATTTGCACACTATTCTGGATTTGCTATTATTTTCTAGCCTACTAACCCAACTAGTGATCTATGTTGTTAACTTGTATTTGCTGTTGTATTTGCTGTGTTCTGGATTTGCTATTATTTTCTAGCCTACTAACCCAACTAGTGATCTATGATTCTATGTTGTTAACTTGTATTTGCTGTTGTATTTCTTGTTGTTTCGCCGGTCAGTATCCCCGGGTCATCATTTGTATTCTTTGTGGTTGTTTCTCGACGTGGCTATCGTGTATTCTGGACTATTTGGGTCGTATTCGTATTTGATGTGTTGTTTCGGCCGGGTCGTATCGTCGGGTGTATTCTTGGACTATTTGGCCGTGTATTCTGTATTCTTGTGTTGTTTTGCCGGGTCAGATCGCGGGCTACCGGCCGTATTCTGGACTATTTGGCTGGTTGTATTCCTGTATTTGATGTGTTGTTTCGTCAGTATCGTATCGGGTCGGTCAGATTCTTGGACTATTTGGCCGACCGTATTCTGTATTTGCCGTGTTGTTTACCGGGTCAGACGTATAATGGGTATTCTGACTATTTGGTGAATAATGAATATGGTGATAACCCGATAATTATAATTCATGAGTAATGGGATAATCCCTTTCCCATTCTGTACTTTGGCTTTAATTAGGTTTGCAGGTACTAAAGCTCATAGGACTATCAAGTATCAATAAACGCTATCTATCTTTCAACAGTTTGTAGGCAATGATAGTCGTGATGATTTCACTCCTCTTTGGTCGGTAGTAGCTCTTGTGATATAACCCTTCAGCTGAAGTTTGGATGTTCATATTTGTGTCTACCCCATTTTGGTGTGATTGAGCTGAGCTTGAGCCTTCTCTTACATATTCTATCTAATTTTCTTTATTTATAATGCTTTTATCCTTCACTTTGTTTGTATTACTTTAACTGTGCTAATTTTTGTTATTCTACATCTTTGCAGATTTTTTTGTCGGTGCCCATTGGAAGGCGGAAGCTGCTCGGTAACGTATGTTGGCTGCTAGCCTGCCACTGGTATGCTCTTGTGATCTTTGTTTTGATTTTTTTTTTTTGCTGCTCTCTCACTCTATTTATATATGTATATTGTTATTCTTCTTAATATGTTTTGCAGGAATTTTTTACATGTTGTGACTTAAGGGTCTTGAAGTTCACTTTGACTCTTTGAGCTTGCTTGGAGTTGGAGAATTGAAGTTTTGTTTTTTTTTGTTTTAGAGTGTATTGAAGAGTTGTGGGTGTAAATTTGATTATTGTATGGGTTAGTATTGTGAATGTAATTTTAATTAATTAAATGTTATTTTCTTTTAATTATTTGTAATATTATTGTTATTCTTCTTAAGATGTTTAGCGTAAATTTTTTACATGTTGTGACTTGTGACTTAAGGGTCTTGAAGTTCACTTTGACTCTTTGAGCTTGCTTGAGTTGGAGACTTGAAGATTTTGTTTTAGAGTGTATTGAAGAGTTGTGGGTGTAAATTTGATTATTTTATGGGTTAGTGTTGTGAATGTAATTTTAATTAATTAAATGTTATTTTGTTTAATTATTTATAATATTATTTGTTTATAAATTATAATATCAAGACTCAAGAGTAAAGCCTCAGAGATTTAAACATTTAATTTAGAATTTAGAACTATCTCATAAAATAAATTATTTTGGATTTTATCATTATTAAGTTTATATGGGTCGAGTTGGTCGTGGTTCGAGTTCTGCCCGGGTTGAGTTCGATTTTGAACCCGCTTTAATATTCGAGGTTGTTGGTCGGTTCGGTTATAAATTTGAACCCGAGCAATAATCGAGTGGTCGAGTCGAGTCAGTCGAGTTCGGGTTGAAAATTTCAACTCGAATTTGAAATTCGGGTCGGGTCGGGTTGAAGATTTTCGGGTCGAGTCGGGTTCGGGTTTGACTCTGACCCGACCCGGCAACACGATTTGACACCCCTAGTGCTTCTCCACCACAAACATAAAAGCCACCCAATTTTGGCCTCTTTTTTTTTTTTTGGTTTCTCTAACATAAGTAGTAGCAGAAATCAATGCCATGAGCCCTAACCCCGCTTTCTCCTCCTCAAACTTTCCTCCACTAAAGGGAAAAATATTACGTCCGGAGTCCGCACATAACTTTATGTGCGGACTCCAATCGTTGGCCGACGCGTGTCTAGCATTTTAATTTCTCATTTTAGCGCTTAACGAAGCTGTAAATGGACGATGCATTCACGACGCCGTTTACGCTTACCCTGGCCCGACCCGGCCCGTCTCGTTCAAATAGCGGGAGAAGAAGCATCGTTGAAATGCGCGGGAGGAATTTAAAAGAAATAGTCAATATATAGATTTAGGGTTTATGTTGTATTTTTTTTAGGCAAACTGAGCTCAGAGAGAGAAATAGAAAATCTCATTTCTTTTTTACAAAAGAACCATGAAGATGGAGAACGAATTTGGAAGTTATGGCCTTGAGGAAACAACGTCTAATTTAGCTGAGGATGTATTAAATAAATATTCATCGGTAATTTTTCTCAACCGTTGTATACGTACAATTTTTTTACAGTTTGTTAGTGATATTCCTTAAAAATCTTTTATTTAATGTATATTTTTGACACTGTTTGGAGTTCTTTGGAAGAGGACTTTGCTTATTTTAGGAACTGCTTTGCATGGGTACTTTCTGTAATCTCATGAAAGTACTGACCAATTTTATATTATTTTTCATGAGTTTCTGGCCTGTCTGGATATAATATGTTCATTAGATTCCATTAGAAGCAATTTGGAGGCTGTTTGGTTGGTTTTTATGGGAGTTTTGTATCTGTACTCTTTGTACTCTCATGAGAGTACAGAGCATTTTGCACATTTTTTCTACTTTCTTTGGTCTGGTTGTTGAGATTATGTTCATTACATTCCATTGGAAGTAATTTGGAGGCTGTTTGGATGATTTTTGGAGAATTTTTATATATGTACTCTCTGTACTCTCATGAGAATACAAAATATTTTCTCATTTTTTTCCAGTTTATTTTGCCTGTATGGAGAGAATATGGTCATTACATTCCATTAGAAGCAATTTTGTGGTTGTTTGATTAATTTTTATGGGAAATTTCTATTTGTACTCTCTGTACTCTCATGAGAGTACAGAGCATTTTGTTTATTTTTTTCATTTTTTTTTGGCCTGTTTGGAAGAAATATGTTCATTACAATCTAGTAGAAATAATTTGGAGGCTGATTTGTTTATTTTTAGGAGAGTTTTACATCTGTACTCTCTGTACTCTCATGAAAGTATAGATGATTTTGGCCATTTTTCTTGTTTCTTTAGCCTGGTTGTTGAGATTATGTTCATTATATTCCATTAGAAGTAATTTGGTGGCAGTTTGGATGGTTTTGGAGAGTCCGAATCATTCTCTCTATACTCATGAGTCTGAGCATTTTGCTAATATTTTTCCATTTTCTTTGATCTGTTTGGAGAAAATATGTTCATTACAAATCCATTAGGAATAATTTGGAGGTTGTTTGGTTGGTGGGTGTTATTTTGTATATGTACTCTATGTACTCTCTGTACTCTCTATACTCTTTATACTCTCATGAGATTACAGAGCATTTTGGTAATATTTTTCCACTTTCTTTGGCCTGTTTGGAGAAAATATGTTCATTACAATCCATTAGGACCAATTTGGAGGCTGATTGCTTAGTTTTTAGGAGAGTTTTGCATCTGTACTCTCATTACTCTCATGAGAGTACAGAGGATTTAGCTCATTTTTTTCACTTTCTCTGGCCTGTTTGGATGGAATATGTTCAACAGATTCTATTAGGAATAATTTGGAGGTTGATTGGTTATTTTTAGGGATGTTTTGAATCTGTACTCTCCGTACTCTCTGTACTCTCTATACTCTCATGAGAGTATAGAGCATTTTGTTAATATTTTTTTACTTTCTTTGGCATGTTTGGAAGAAATATATTCATTACAATCAATTAGGAATAATTTGGAGACTGATTGCTTAATTTTTAGGAGAGTTTTGCATCTGTACTCTCTATACTCTCATGAGAGTACAGATGATTTTAGCTATTTTTTCCAATTTCTTTGCCCTGGTTGTTGAGATTATGTTCATTATATTCCATTAGAAGAAATTTGGAGGCTATTTGGATGATTTTTGGGGGAGTGTTGAATCTATACTCTCTGTACTCTCATGAGAGTACAGAGAATTTAGCTCATTTTTTTCCATTTTCATTGTAATGTTTGGATGGAATATACACAATGCATTCCATAAGAAGTAATTTGGAGGCTAATAGGTTAGTTTTTAGGTGAGAATTACATCTGTACTGTCTATACTCTCATGATAGTACAGTTGATTTTGGTCATTTTTTACAATTTCTTTGGCATGTTTGGAGAAAATATGTTCATTATATTCCATGAGGAACAATTTGGGGGCATGATTGGTTTTTTTAGGGGAGTTTTGCATCTGTACCCTCTGTACTCTCTTGAGAGTACAGATGATTTTGGCCATTTTTTTAGTTTCTTTGGCCTGGTTGTTGAGATTATGTTCATTACATTCCATTGGAAGTAATTTGGAGGTTATTTGGATGGTTTTTAGGGAGTGCTGAATCTGTACTCTCATGAGAGTATAGAAGATTTAGCTCATTTTTTCACTTTCTTTGGCCTGTTTGGATGGAATATGCTCAGTTTATTCCATAAGAAGCAATGTGAAGGCTGATAGGTTGGTTTTTAGGTGAGATTTGCATCTGTATTGTCCATACTCTCATGATAGTAGAGATGATTTTGGTCATTATTTATAATTTCTTTGGCATGTTTGGAGAAAATATATTCATTACATTCCATTAGGAATAATTTGGGGGCATGGTTGGTTTATTTTTAAGGGTATTTTGCATCTGTACTCTCTATACTCTCTTGAGAGTACAGAGGATTTAGCTCATTTTTTTTAGTTTTTTTGGCCTATTTGGAGAGAATATGTTTAGTAGATTCCATTAGGAATAATTTGGATGCTGATTGGTGGTTTTTAGCGATGTTTTGCATCTGTACTCTCTGTACTCTCATGAGAGTACTAAGCATTTTCTCATATTTTATCACTTTGTTTGGCCTGTTTGGGGAGAATATCTTTATTACATTTCATTTGAAGCCATTTGGAGGTTATTTGGTTGATTTTTAGGATTGTTTTGCATCTGTACTCTCTGTACTCTCATGAGAGTACAGAATAATTCACTCATTTTCTTCAAGTTTCTTTGGCCTGTATAGAGGGAATATGTTCATAAAATTCCATTTGAAATAATTTGGAGGCTGATTGGTTGATTTTTTAGGTGAGTTTTGCATCTGTACTCTCATGAGAGTACAGAGCATTTTGGTCAATTTTTTTTCACTTTCTTTGGCCTGTTTAGAGGGAATATGTTCATTTATGGAGCTGTTTTACGTGTCACATATTTGTGGAGCTGTCTAGGCAGACGAATGCCATCAATGAGCAGTGCGATGATGAAGTCATGATGTCTATTGACCCAAATTTGGGAAAACTCCTTGGCACCACTGTTCAGAATGAAATGGAGGCGTTTGCACTATACTGTGACTATGCACATCAAACTGGCTACAGTCCTAGGAAGGACTATACTAGTTATTGGCCAAACTCTAAGAAATTGAAATCAAAGATTTTTTTATATGCAAAAGATGGTTGGAAGAAATCTGTCAGTCTAAACGGCTTAACAAAATTCTAAAAAAATTATACAAGAACTGGTTGTCCGACCAGAGATTCTCTGTTGATTTGGAGAGAAACTAGATGGTTAAAAAACATATAAAAAGTCATAATCATTCATTGGCAAAGCCTGCTGACCTACATCTTCTCAGATCACAAAGATGCATTAGCGATGAGAAGACATCTGTGTTGAAGATAATGACAGAGGCCGAAATTAGAGCAACTAATGTATTCAGCTATCTAACTGAGGAAGATCTCGGCATAAAGAATATTAGACTCACAAAAAGAGATGCTTTCAATTTCATTCAGAAAGAGAGAAGATCGACGATTGTGAATGGTGATAGTAATGCATTAATACAGCTGTTCAAGAAAAGGCAAGCAGTGGACGGGATGTTTGCATGGGATGTACAAGTTGATAAGTCAGATTGCTTGGTAAGTTTTTTGGAGCAATGACATGTCAAGGATATAATATGATTGTTTTGGGGATGTCATAATTTTTGATATAAGCTATCAACTCAATAAATATAATCTTGTCTGTGTCCCTTTAGTTAGAGTGAATCATCACTGAAAAAATGTGTTATTTGGAGTAGCCTTTCTATCATAAGAGATAATTGAGTCATTCACATGGCTATTCCAAATATTTTTTTGGTTAATGAGTGGCAGACATCCTATAATAATATTCACTGATCAAGATCAGGCTATGACGAGAGCTATTAAAATTATATTATTGCATACTTGTCATAGGTTGTGCCAATGATATATTTCGAAGAAAGCTCCTTCCAAGGACCATTGCTTTAATAGTAATAAGAGAGTTCAAGGGCTATTCTATACATGCATAAGCAAGTATGACTTAGAGGAAGAGTTTAAGGAAGCTTTGTCTGCCATGCTAGATGAAGGCAATTTGCATGATCATGCTTGGTTGTCTGAGCTTTATAAAACTAGATCCAAGTGGTCCACTGCATTCAGTAAAGATTCATTCTGTATGAGCATCTTGTCAACTCAACGTAGTGAGTCCACGAATAACGGATGTCACAAAATCTCTAAACCAACAAGTTCGCTCACAGATTATTTCTTGGGGTTGGAGAAGGTTATGGATACATGATGCCGGAATGCACATGATGAAGACTTCAAGTGTAGCCAGCCAGCAATTGTTCTTATTGTTAAGATCAGTCCAATTCTAAAATAAGTTGCTATATTTTATACAAGAAAACTTTATATTATGTTTGAGAAAGAATTTTTGCATGGAGTTGGAGGCCTATCAGTAACTGTATAAGATAACAGCACCAGGGAGTATTTGGTGAGAAACTTAGAGAATAAAAATGTATCCAAAATATGGATTGTCTATTTTGATGTCATCCAAAACATGGCCTCATCTCTCTCTAGCAAACCACTCGGCTTGCCACTGTCATCGTTGACCTCTTCGAAGGAGACTTCCTTACCATGGTCAAAAAGCTCGACATCCCAATATACCTTTTCATAGCCTCCAATTTGTTCTTCCTTTCCTTTATGCTTCACCTTCCGACTCTCGACAAGATCACCGTTAGTGAGTTTCGAGATCCACCGAAGCCACTAAGGCTACCTGGCTGTGTTACCTTGAAAGGCGAGGATTTTTTGGAACCGATACAGGAGAGGAAGAGTGAGGTCTGTGCTTGGATTATTCACCAAGCAAGGCATTATGATCATTTTGATGGAATATAGTGAGAGAAAATATTACGTGCGGAGTCCGGACGTAGCTTTACGCCCGAATTCCAATCGTAGCGCTGCACGTGTCCATTATTAAAAAAATCCCATTTTTTGCATTTTTTTCAATTAACGACACTTTAACTCGATGGCGCATTGATGATGCCATTTAATTTGCGGCACTATAACTGGCCCGACCCGGCCCGTCTTGTTTAAACAGCGGGAGGAGAAGCGCCGTTCGAATACATGGAAGGAATTTAATATATATATATATATATATATATATATATTTACGGCATAATAAATATTTTTTTCAGGCAAACCGAGTTCAGAGAGAGAAATAGAAAATCTCATTTCATTTTTCGGGAAGAACCATGAAGATGAAGAACGAATTTGGGAGTTATGGGCTTGATGATATTGCGACCAATTTAGCTGATGATGTATTAAATAAAAATACATCAATAAATTTCCTCAACCGTTGTATATGTACACTTTTTTTACGATTTGTTAGTGATAATCTTTGAAATTTTTTTATTTAGGATATATTTCCTACACTGTTTTGAGTTCTTTGCAAGAGGACTTTGATTGTTCTAGGAAGTGTTTTGCATGGAAAAGACTCCTCATGAGAGTACCCAATCTCATATTATTTCATGATTTCAGCCCTGCTTGGACATAATATGTTTATTAGATTCCACTTAGAAGTAATTTGGAGGTGATTAGTTGGTTTTAGGGGAGGATCAGACTCTATACTCTCATGAGAGTATAGAGTTTTTTTCTTATTTTTTTCCAATTTCTTTGGCCTATTTGGACAGATTCTATTAGTAGTAATTTGGAAGCTATTTAGTTATTTTAGAGAGTTTTAGATCTCACTCTCACTCATAAGAGTACAAAGCATTTTTCTCAAGCAGCTTTTTTTGGCTGCTTTGGAGAAAATATGTTCGTTACATTCCATTATAAGCAATTTGGAGGCTGTTTGGTTAGTTTCTAGGAGAGTTTTGCATCTATACTACAGAGCATTTTCTAATTATTTTTTAGTTTCTTTGGCCTATTTAGAGAAAATATGTTCATTATATTCCATTGGAAGCAATTTGGAGGCTTATTGGTTGATTTTTAGGAAAGTGATTCTACTCCTCATGAGAGAGTACATACATTTTTTCTCATTTTGTCCACTTTGTTTCAGAGGAAATATGTTCATTACATTCCATTAGAACAATTGATTGGTTAGTTTTATGTGAGTCTGCATTCTCCTCATTTTATGGGAGTACGTGAGCATTTTGCTTATTATTTCTTTTCACTTTGTTTGGCCTATTTGGAGGGAATATGTTCATTAATTCCCATTAGAAGCAATTTGGAGGCTGTTTGGTTAATTTTTTAATATAATTTGCATTTGTACTCTCTGTACTCTCTATACTCTCATGAGAATACAAAGTATTTTGCTCATTTTTTCCAGTTTCTTTGGCCTATTTGGAGAGAATATGTTCATTACATTCTATTAGAAGTAATTTGGAGGCTTATCGATTAATTTTTAGGGAGTTTTGCATATGTAATCTCTATACTCTCATGAGAGTATAGAGCATTTTGAACTGATTTTCTCAATTTTTTTGGCCTGTTTGGAGGAAATATGTTCATTACATTTCATTAGGATTAATTTGGAGGCTGATTGGTTAGTTTTTATGTGAGTTTTGCATCTGTACTCTCTATACTCTCATGAGAGTACAAAGTATTTTACTCATTTTTTTTCCAGTTTCTTTGGCCTGTCTGAAGAGAATATGTTCATTACATTCCATTGGAAGCAATTTGCAAGCTTATTGGTTGGTTTTTATGAGAGTTTTGTATTTGTACTCTCTGTACTCTCATGAGAGTATAGAGCATTTTGATTTTTTTTCCACTTTGTTTGGCCTATTTAGAGAAAATATGTTCATTACATTCCATTAGGAATAATTTGGAGGCTAATTAGTTGGTTTTTTATGTGAGTTTTGCATCTATACTCTCTGTACTCTCATGAGAGTACAAAGCATTTTGCTCATTTTTTTCTAGTTTTTTTGGCATGTTTGGAGAGAATATGTTCATTACATTCCATTGGAAGCAGGCTTTATTGGTTAATTTTGAGAGCATTTTCCTGTACTCTCATGAGAGTACATAGTATTTTGAACTTTTTTTTCTTAATTTTTTTGGCCTGTTTGGAGGAAATATGCATTACATTCCATTATGATTAATTTGGAGGCTGATTGGTTAATTTTTATATGAGTTTTGTATATGTACTCTTTGTACTCTCATGAGAGTACAGAGCATTTTACTCATTTTTTTCTAGTTTCTTTGGCCTATTTGGAGAGAATATGTTCATTACATTCTATTGGAAGCAATTTGGAGGCTTATTGGTTAGTTTTTAGGGGAGTTTTGCATCTGTACTCTCATGAGAGTACAAAGTATTTTGATCTTTTTTTTCCACTTTGTTTGGCCTGTTTGGAGGAAATATTTTCATTACATTCTATTAGAAATAATTTGGAGGCTGATTGGTTAGTTTTTATGTGAGTTCAGACTCAGATTCACTCCTCATGAGAGTACAAAGCATTTTGCTCATTTTTTTCTAGTTTCTTTGGCCTGTTTGGAGAGAATATGTTCATTACATTCCATTGAAAGTAATTTGGAGGCTTATTGGTTGATTTTAGGAGAGTTTTGCATCATACTCTTCACCAGAGTACAGAGAGTTAATCTTTTTTTTTCCTACTTTGTTTGGTCTGTTTGGAAGAAATATGTTCATTACATTCCATTATGAATAATTTGGAGGTTGATTGATTGGTTTTTATGTGAGTTTTGCATCTGTACTCTCATGAGAGTACAGAGCATTTTGCTCATTTTTTTCTAGTTTCTTTGGCTTGTTTGGAGAGAATATATTCATTACATTCTATTGGAAGCAATTTGGAGGCTTATTAGTTAGTTTTTAGGGGAGTTTTGCATCTATACTCTCTGTACTCTCCGTATTTTGAACTATTTTTTCTCACTTTCTTTGGCCTCTTTGGAGATAATATGTTTAATACATTCCATTTGAAGCATTTTAGAGGCTGATTGGTTGGTTTTAGAGAGTTTCAGACTCTCTATACTCTCATGAGAGTAGCATTTTCACATTTTCCCCACTTTCTTCTGCTTGAGGGAATATGTTCATTTTGGAGCTATTTTACATGTTACATATTTCTTCTGAGGTGTGAATGCGAGCTTAAGGATGATGAAGTCGTGTTGTCTAATGACCCAAATGTGAGGAAACTCCTTGGGACAACTATTCATAATGAAATAGAGGCGTATGCACTATACTGTGACTATGCACATCAGAATGAGTTTAGTGTTAGGAAGGATCATACTAGTTATTGGTCAAACTCTAAGAAATTGAAATCAAATGGTTTTTTATGTTCAAATGTAGGTCGGAAGAAATCTGGCAGTCTTAACAACTCAGTAAAATTCCAGAAAATAGAAACAAGGAGTGGTTGTTTGGCAATGATTAGATTTTTTATTGATTTGGATGGGAATTGGATGGTAAAGAAACAAATAAAAAGTCATAACCATTCATCAAAAGCTTCGCAACGACATCTTCGATCATAGCACCGATGCAATAGAGAAGTTAACCGTGGTTGAAGGCAATGGTCGGAATTAGAGCAACCATGGTTCCCTATATCTCTGGGTGAGGAAGTTAACATGGAGAATATTGACTTTACAAAAAAGAGATGCTTTAAATTTCATCCTAAAGAGAGAAGATATTGCTTAATGATGACAATAATGCATTAATACATTTAAGGAAAGGCAAGTAGTGGATGGATGTTTGTATGGGATGTACAGTCGAGTGATTGTTTGGTATTTTTTTTTAGAACAATGACATGTCAAGATAGAATATGATTATTTTGGGGATGTCATTTTTTGACCTATCGACTAAATAAATATAATCTTGTTTGTGCCCTTTAATTGGAGTATCACCGGAAAATGTGTTATTTGGAGTAACCTTTCTATCAGAAGAGATAATTGAGTTATTCACATGGCTATTCCAAACATTTCTGATTAATGAGTGGCAGACGTCCTATAACAATATTCACTGATCAAGATTAGGCTTTATAATTGAAATTGTATTGCAAAAGATACTCATCATAGGTTGTGCCAATGGTATATTTCTCAAGAAAGTTCCTTCCAAGGTTCATTGCTTTAATAACAAGAGAAGATAGTCTATACATGCATGAGCAAGTGTTACTCACTGAAAGAGTTTGAGGAAGCTTGGTCTGCCATGCTAGATGAAGGCAATTTGCATGATCATGCTTGAAGTTTTATAAAATTAGATCCAAGTTGGTCACCTAACTGCAAAGACTCATTCTGCATGGGAATATTATCAACACAAAGTAGTGAGTCCATGAATAATGTATGTCATGAAATCTCTAAACCAACAAGTTTAATCACAGATTATTTCTTGGGATTGGAGAAGGTTATGGACACGGTAATGAATGAAGACTTCAAGTGTAAAAGTGTAAACATTGTTCCTATTGTTAAGACCAATCCAATTCTAAAACAAGCTGCTATATTTTACATAATAAAGCTTTATGCAATGTTTGAGAAAGAATTTTTGCATGGAGTTGGAAGATTATCAGCAAATGTGTTAGATGATAATCCCATTGAATATTTGGTGAGAAACTTAGAGAATAAATATACATCCAAAAGATGGACTGTCTATTTCGGCAAGACAACCCTAGATGTAACTTGTACGTGTAAAAAATTTGAAATGATGTGATTACTTTGTGCCCAGATCCGTTCTTAGTCGTGAAGATGTAGCATAAGTATCTTCTTATGCGATGGTCTACCGTGAGCAAAGAGGGATATCTACATTGATATACATGAACTTAAAAGATGTGCATAGATGGAAATGCAACTGAATTATTTTTTCGAACCACATCAGATGCTTATCAAATAAGCAAGAGTATGTGGTAGATAATAGAGAGTATATGCTTGGATCCTTAAAAAAACTATATGATGATGTCGACTCTATATTATACGAGAATTGTCCTCCAGCTGAGAGAATAACTAAGAAGAGGAAGTCAACCACAATAAATAAAGGAAATGATAATTTAAAGGATCCAGTTAAGCAGGGTCCAAAGGGTATTTCCAACACAAGGCTTAAGGGATACTGGGAAAGAACCAAGAAAGCCAAGAGTAATTTTCTATTTGGCTCTTAATTTTAAGTATTTTAGATATTGATTTTAAACTTGAAACCATCCTATTTCTATTGTTATAAAAACCAAAGTACAGTATGATAGTGGTGGAGAACGTGTTGCGTCACCCATTGCAACACCTTTCTCTGTTATGCTAGAGTATTTTTTAGAGGTACGCATGGAAAACTGCACAATGATGCCATAAAATATCATCAACTAATACAATGTTCTACTATAGGAATTTAACTCAAGCTCAACAATCAATCAGGTCGGTCGTACTGAAATGATGGCTATGGAAACATTTTAATGCATGATATCATTTAGTTTTGTGTTCTTCGCGACACCGCAATATCGATATCAAAATCAATTACGTCATTACAATCATTTCTGTGAGACTTTAAAGAGTCCATGATGACTTTCTTTTACTTAACAGGCACCACTTCTCATCCGAGGGATGGGAAGACTGCATGATGACTTTTCAAAGTCAACACCGATACACTAGGTACTAGGCCCAGCCCTTCACCCCTTAGTATCATGACTCTCTTCAATTATGTAATGATTCTGCCCTCACTGCCCATTGTCGGGTCCAGTTTTTTGGTTTGTTTTTTTTTTGGCTATTCGCTAAATGGTTTTTTTTCTGGTTCTGCTATTCGATAGACTACCTAATGTGGTTGGATACTGCTTGTACCTTCGATATGTTCACTGCCATGTGGTTAACCTAATTAATTATGCCTTTGTTGTATGGAATTATCCATTATTTTAATCGATTCTTAGTTCTTTTGAAACTGCACATATATTGGTGTATCATGTTATTAATATGGTGGATGATACCATCTGTATTGCTAGCCCTTTTTGGTATTTCCTCACTATGGGGTTACCTTTGTGTCAGGTTGTTGTGGATTGTGCATTATGATATTATGTTGGCACTATTTAGGGTTTGTGTTGCCTTCTCTCCCATGTGTATGTGGTTGTGTCTTGGTAAGCAGGTAACTCTAATTGGTGCTACTTTCTGGTTTAGGGTGTTGCTGGCTATGATTTCTACTGTTATGTTAGCATTGTCTACTGTTTATCAACTTAGGAAGGAGTGCTATCAACCCTTTATCAATCAGATTTATGGTAACTTATCTTCCATAGTGTTTGTGCACAGGCATTGGTATGCAGGTAATCACACAATTTTCATCCATTGGCTAATGTTTTCCCCCAGGATTGTAGGCTATGATGGCTGGGATGATTTCACCCATTCCTTGGATGGTAGTAGCATGCCTGATGTCACCCTTCCTTTGAAGTTTAGATGCTCATGTTTGCGGCTGCCCCACATTGGTGTGCACGAGCCTTTCTACACATATATTTCTTATATCTCTCATTACTTTCAACCTAGCTTGAATCACTTTAACGATTTTAACTCTTCCTTACATATGTTTGTAGATTCTGGTTGTTTTTTGTAGGTTCCTTCTCTCATGGAGACATAGACTTCTCTTATCCGCAAGAGTTTCTCTGGCGATGGTCACAATGGCTTGCTCCTTTGCTCTATTTATACCTTTTGCTTTCTTTTCCTTTTTCATATGTTTTGACTGTACTTAGCTAGGGGATTTACTCTCTAGGGTGTCTGTAGCTCTTTAAGTAGTAGTTCTTGAGTTTATCTCCTTTTAAGGCTCTTATAATTCTTTTATTATGGCAATAAAATCCCCTATATGGGGTTCCCCTAAAAAATAAAATAAATAGGTATTCACTAACGGTCCAATTTCCAATTACTAAATTTGTACTGATAGTTTATGAAATTTAGTTGGTCTGTGATGTATGATGTTACTAAATGTGCTTGTAATGCTAAAGAGTCTTTTCTATATAGTCTTACATAGCCACGCAGGTTCATTCTCTGCATCATTGGCTTTAATATTGAATTCTATTTTACTCTATTAAGTACTCCACAATTTATGAAATGATTTTTAGGCATTACAAAATTTGATAAGCTTGTCCGCTTCATAATAAGAAAAAAAAAAAAATTGCGTATTGTAGCTATGATGTTTCTTAGTATAGTGGTCTACCTGGATATTCTTTCATATGCTCATTTCTCAAACCTATATTTGAGAACTCTAAGTTATCGGTCTTGTAATTATTGATATGGTTTATATAAAAATTCTATCATTTCTCAATCTCCCAAAAAACTTATTTTGATGCATTCAACCACTCTCCCAAAAAAAATTCAATTTAATTCATTATTTTTAAATAACTAATTAATCAATTAATATAAAATACCTAAGTTTAATAAATCGACCCACTTATATTTTCTCTTATAAAATTGATGATATTATTTATTTATAATTTTGTCAATAATATTAATTTAATTAATTTTATATTTTCAATTATTAATTATTTATTTAAAAAATTCTTCATCTTAAAAAAAAAAGTATTTGCTCGCCCCCAAATTTTATATTTAATTAATTTACGGTTGCTGCAATTTTGATAATGTATTGGTCTAATTTATGACTCACATTATTCAATAGAAAGTATATTTTGAAGTATTTTACAAACAAATTTTAAACATTTAAAAAATAATCATACAAATGAATTTAGCCCATTTTAAAGAACATAATTTTCTTTATTATAGATTTAAGTATAATAATCTTACCCACTAATATTAAGTTTACATGTTAAGCGGTCTATATTGCTTCTTCTTTATACTTTCAGATTGTGGCATTATGAATGTGATTGAGTACAATCATTTATTACTTGCGTTTAATTTGACATATCAAGTATCATTCAATTGTATTCTCCTTAATTACGCAATACAAATTTCTGTAATGATTAATTTTTAAATAATGTAAATATTATCTTCAATTTTTTATTTGATCTTTTCAATGATGTGTCAGGATAGGTTAGAAGGCCGATAAGAATTGGGCCAATCAAATTTCAGTTGATCAGCTCAACATATGCTCAGCAATTGTAAGGTCTATGGGCATGTATGACCACTGGTAAATGATCAAGCCTTTTATATGATTGTTAACATGATCGAGCAAAGATGTTTAGATATCTTTACAATGTAGTAGAAAGTATTTGTTAAGATTTTTTGAATCAAAATACATTTTAAAATTAGTCATCATATTTAATTTTGAATTTAAAATGACATAATTTGAATGTGAAAATTAATTAATCCAATTAAGAAACTATTTAAGAAATTAATGACATGTATCTTACATATGTGTTATGATTATGAGTAGAATGAAAAAATTATAGAGTAAAAGACTATTAATGTATTACAGAGAGTACAGAGAGTACAGAGAGTAAAAGAGTACAGAGAGTACGGAGAGTACAGAGAGTACAAAGAGTACAGAGAGTATAGAGAGCATAGAGTAGGGTACACACCAAAGCGCTCAAAAGATTACTATAAAGGATCCTCACAAGCTGTAATGGAATCTACTTAACATATTAATGAAACAAAAAAAGCTCATAAAAGCAACCCAGAAGCCTCAGCGCTTTAAGGTTACAGTAAACATTTCCTCTCCGACCTGCAAAGAAAAAGTGGAAAAATTTAAGATAATAATCTGTACTCTTAGGACAATACAAAGAGTGTAGCTACAAGACACCTCAAATATGCTAATAATCAGTCTCCAAACTACCAGCAATGGAATATAATAAAATAATTCTACTCAAACAACCCAAAAAAGCTGGAGAACATGTACATAATAATATATATGATAGTCTGAGAGAGTGTAGAGAGTAGAAGATATCTGAGAGTACAGAGAGTATAGAGAGTATAGAGAGCTTAGAGAGTATAGAGAGTACACTTGTAAAACTGCTTAAAAAATATTACTTTAAAGGATCACAAGCTATAATGGAATCTACTCAACATATTAATGATAGACAGGACCAAAAAAAAAGCAACCCAGAAGCCTCTAAACTGCTTTAAGGTTACAGTAAACATTTCATGTCTGACCTGCAAAGAAAAAGTGGAAAAATTTAAGAAAATAATCTGTACTCTAAGGATAGTACAAAGAGTGCAGCTGCAAGACACCTAAAATATGCTAATAGTCAGCCTCCAAACTACCTGTAATGGAATATAATAAAATAATTCTACCCAAACAACTCAAAAAAGTTGGAGAACATGTACTAAAAGCGACCCAGATCAACCAAATTATGATCTAAAACATATTTTATCCAAACTACTCAGGAAAATTGAAAAAATAGAAGAAATACTTTGTACTCTCAGGAGATTACAGATGCAAAATAGGTTAGGAAAGCTAATATTCAGACTCCTGGCAACCTATAATGGAATGTACTGAACATTTTCTTTCTAGACAACATAAAATAAAGATTGGAAAAAATTTGGAAAAATTTTGTACTCTCAGGAAAGTATAGAGAGTACAGATTGAAGAGAGCTTAAATAGGCAACCTAGTAGCCAACAAATTGCTTTAAATGGTCAATACAGAAACTATTCTATCCAAACTATCTTGAAGAAATGAAAAAGAATAAGGAAACATCTCAGTTAAATAGCCCATCATCAACCAAATTACTACACAATATATAATAGCTTGTAAAACAAATGATTTCCCAAATAGCAAACTTTAACTGTACAGTTCTTAGCTTAGTTTTTTCATTCCCAAACAGAAGATAACGTAAGCAAACTCAACCATAAAGCAATTCATCCTCATGGGCCAATCCTGGTGGTCAGCCTAGTCCACTAGGGGTTTGCTGATTGCTGCCTCCATGTACTTGCAGACAACTATCCCACAGTCGACACTATTTTGTTGGACTGGCAGCCCATTCAACATTTCGATTGGCCATTTTATGGGAGTGCTTATAAAAGACTGGCCATCATCTTCAATAAGTAATTTGATCTGAATAGCAAGAAGTATAGTTAATAAGTTGGCAAAAAAAAAATTTAGGGAAACCTAATTGAAAATAGTTCTTACAATCTCAGGAAGAATGACCTTATGGGTTGGGTTTGGCAATGAATCATAAAAAATACCAGGCCCCTAGCTTAATATGCCCAACCAGGAGTGTCCAGTGCTGATTATTTATAATTGGAAGTAAGAGTAGCTCAACCCTTGATACTGCTGATGACATCTTTGGATGAACATTTTTCTTTCTTTATAGACCATATTTCACATAACTCTGCAAGAAGGGAAGAAAGTTTATAAATTCTAGCTATCTATATAAATAAGGATTGAATCAGTACTACCAGCATTTTATGAGGTAACTTACCCAAGCATGAAATATATAAATAGGGGACATCTGACCAGGCATAGCAGTACTTCTCCAGGTAAAAGGCGAAGGCATCGAGATGTGCATCTGATAGATACTGATCTGTCAGTAACTCATTGATCTGCCCTCGCACAATAATGATATTCCTAATGGTGAATACTGTATTACCCCTGTATGTGAGAAATATTTGAAAGCGAGCTTAATTAAACATATAAGTTATTTTATGTATGAAGAAGGAGTTGAATGAAGAATGACTTGTCCTTGAATCGGGAGCATGACATGTCAATAAGCTGCAGCATCGGCTTAGATAGGACATCTCTAGATGAGAAGTCAACAATATGATGTGCCTCAGCTAGCTGCAAGGAAATTAGTGATGATGAAAGTTAGTGATGAAGAGCTACATTAACTGTGAGTTAAAGATCGATCTGTTGAGATGATGCAAACCTCCGATTGATGCTCCTCAACCACGATGATAGTAGTTCTATAGTTATTGCATCTTGCACATAATAAAATTTAGTGAAATCTTACTATTATGTCAAATTAAAAAGAAAGTAATGTAATACCTCTTACTGCTCATCCTGAGTGGAGGCTACCACAGGATTTATTCTGCACCGTGACTTCCTGTAAGTGTGTGTGAAGGGGGAAGATATAGCTTTTCTCTTCCTCATCTGCCTTCACACCATGCTCAATGCTGCCGAGTAAAGGCTTTGCAGCATCTTCATGTGCAGTGGAAGCCTCCACAAGAGCTTCCCCTATGGTGGCCTCCACAGGGGCTTCCCCAGTGGAAGCCTCCATAGGGGAAGTCCCTATGGTAGCCACCACAGGAGCCTCCCCTGTGGTAGCCTCTACCATAGGGGCTTCCCAAGTGGAAGTCTCCACAGGGGTAGCCACTATAGTTGCCTCCACAGGAGACTCCCTTATGGTAGCCTCCATAGGGGAAGCTTTTGTGGTAGCCTCCATAGGTGCTGCCCCTGTGACTGCCTCCTCAAGAGATTCCCCTATGGTCGCCTCCACAGGAGCTTCCCCCATGCTAGGGATACTAGGGCCCTGCTGCCCAACAATCACTGCCTCAATAACAGTTACCCTCAAATCAATTCCATCCATTCTCTCTGTCATTGTTGCTTAAAAAGATGACACAATATCTTCCAAGGCCCTGAAACCTACAAGTATCCTCTCCACTGCAAAGCCTTATGTGGGGGTAGTAGTAGAGGGAAGGCTAGATACATTAGAAGGGGGAGAATATCAAGGAAAGACATATGGAGATTCAGTGGGGGCTGCACTCAGTGGACTTAGAATGAGACTACTATCAAGCTCAACAAGGGTTGTATGTTGGGTAGGGGACAATGATTCAAGGAGCCAGGTCTCCTCTTCTAATATGTCCTCAAATGAAAGGCAGACCTATGTTAAACTAAGAAAATGTGATGACTTACAGTATAAATAAATATATTCTTATATGAACTAAGTGATATTATTATGTGTTACCTGGTGTCCTCCCAAACTAGTGAAGCATCGTCTGCAAACTTTATTTTTGGCCATGGCAACATACGTGGCTTTGCAGATGAAAATGATGGTCTTATGATGCTTATGTGCTCAGCCGCCCAGATCTATAATGAATATTTATATAAGTTAACTTCAATGCATTAAATAATACATAATTGAAGATATATAATGTACCATAAGAAGAGTGACAAAGCCACTCATGTACCCTCGTGCCTTTTGTATCTGAATCTTTGATGTAATATCATCAAATTATGAAACCAGAAAGGCCCAAATGGCCTTTGCCTAGTTGTATTCAACAAATTTATCTATGTTGTCGGCATATGCAATCAATTTTGATGCTACCCTATAGTTGTGATATATAAAAAAAGATTTGAAAGCGAAAATGTACAATGTTGCACAAATTGCCATAACAACGATCCAAATTCTCAACTTTATTCTTATAGTTTACTGAGCTGAACTGCGATAGCGGAGATTTCTGCCATAAGACCTTCTCCCCTCTGTTTGACATCTCTACAATTACTGCAACTTCATCAGGGTGAAAGGAATACACTGGCCACCCAGAAAGAATGCTTGCTTCTCTATATCCCAGCAAGACAAGATTGACGCGATGGCAACTGAGTTTTGCTGAATTCCGTGGAGTCTAGTAAATTGATGCAAATGAAGTCTCTTTAAAATATGAATGACTTCATCAGTAAAGCGTGCTGCAATATTATCGAACACCATTCTAACGGTGGTAGGCCTGCATCATGAAGTTATCCTTTTCCCAAACATTGTACACTTCAAAATAAATAGTCAATTAATGAGAACATTATCAACATAATGGAGTCCCATAGAGTAGACATGCCAAACTGCCTCTAAAACTAACCAATCAGCCTCCAAATTAATTCAAATATAAGGTAGTGAACATATCCTCAAAGCAGAAAGCTCAAAAATGAGAAAATGCTTCTCATGAGGTATAGAGTACAGCAAAACTCCTAAAATAAACCAAACAGCCTCCAAATTGCTTATAATGGAATGTAATGGACATATTTCCTCCAAACAAGCCGAAGAAACTACTCAAAAATGAGAAAAAAAACTTTGTACTCTCATGAGAGTATGGAGAGTACAAATGCAAAACTGCCCTAAAAATCAACTAAACAGCCCCCAAATTGATTATAATGGAATGTAATAAACATATTTCTTCCAAACAGGCCAAAGAAACTGCTCAAAAATAAGAAAAATACTCTGTACTCTCATGAGAGTACAGAGAGTACAGATACAAAACTGCCTTAAAAACCAACCAAACAACCTCCAAATTGCTGATAATGGAATGTAATGAACATATTTTCTCCAAATAGGCCAAAGAAACTGCTCAAAATAAGAAAAATGCTATGTACTCTCATGAAAGTATATAGAGTATAGATGCAAATCTCCCCTAAAAACCAAGCTAAACATCTTAAAAATTGCTTCAAATGGAATGCAATGAACATATTTTCTCCTAACAGGCCAAAGAAACTGGAAAAAAAATAAGAAAAAATCTATACTCTCATGAGAGTACATAGAGTACAAATGCAAATATCTCCTAGAAACCAACCAATCAGCCTCCAAATAGCTTATAATGGAATGTAATGAACATATTTCCTCCAAATAGGCATAAGAAACAGGAAAAAAATGAAAAAAAATGCTCTATATTCTCATGAGAGTACAGAGAGGACAGATGTAAATCTCTCATAGAAACTAATCAAACAGTCTCTAAATTGCTTCCAATGGAATGTAATGAATATATTCCCTCCAAATAGGCCAAATGAAGTGAAAAAAATGATAAAAATAATATGTACTCTCATGAGAGTACAGAGAGTACAGATACAAATGTCCCCTAAAAATTAACCAATCAGCCTCCAAATTACTTCTAATGGAATGTAATAAACATATTATATCCAAACATGCCAAAAAAAATGGAAAAAAAAATGATAAAAATGCTCTGTACTCTCATGAGAGTATAAAAAGTATAGATGTAAATCTCCTAGAAATCAACCAAACAGCCTCCAAATTGCTTATAATGGAATGTAATGAACACATTTCCTCCAAATAGGCCAAAGAAACTAGAAAAAAATGAGAAAAATACTCTGTACTCTCAGAGTATAGAGAGTACATATGCAAAACTATCCTAAAAACTAACCAGACAGCCTCCAAATTACTTCCAATAGAATGTAATGAACATATTCCCTCCAAACAGGCTAAACCAAGTGAAAAAATGATAAAAAAAAATGTACTCTCATGAGAGTACAGAGAGTACAGATGCAAATCTCCCCTAAAAACCAATCAATCAGCCTCCAAATTACTTCAAATAGAATGTAATGAACATATTCCCTCCAAACAGGCCAAATCTAGTGAAAAAAAATGATAAAATAAACTATACTCTCATGAGAGTACAGAGAGTATAAATGCAAATCTCTCCTAAAAATTAACCAATAAGCCTCCAAATTACTTCAAATAGAATGTAATGAACATATTCCCTCCAAACAAGCCAAACCGAGTGGAAAAAGATGATAAAAAAAATCTATACTCTCATGAGAATACAAAGAGTATAGATACAAAACTGCTCTAAAAACTAACCAAACAGCCTCTAAACTACTTCCAATGGAATGTAATGAACATATTTTCTCAAAACAGCAACCAAGTGGAAAAAATGATAAAAAAATTTGTACTCTCATGAGAGTACAGAGATTATAGATGCAAATCTCTCCTAAAAATCAATCAAATAGCCTAGAAATTATTTCAAATGGAATGTAATGAATATATTCCCTCCAATTAGGCCAAACCGAGTGAAAAAAAATGATAAAAAAATATGTACTCTCATGAGAGTATAAAAAGTACATATGCAAATCTCCCCTAAAAATCAACCAAAATGTCTAGAAATTACTTCAAATGGAATATAATGAGCATATTTTCTCCTAACAGGCTAAAGAAACTGGAAAAAAATGAGAAAATGCTCATATATGAGAGTATAGAGTACATATCTGAAATATCCCTAAAAAAACTTTGAAATTGCTTCAAATGGAATGTAATGAACCTATTTTCTCCTAACAAGCCAAAAAAACTAAAAAAATAAAAAAAAATGCTATGTACTCTCATGAGAGTACATATGCAAATCTCCCCTAAAAACCAACCAAACAGCCTAGAAATTACTTCAAATGGAATGTAATGAACATATTATATCCAAACAGGCCAAAAAAACTGGAAAAAAAATGATAGTACAGATGCAAATCTCTCCTAAAAACTAACCAAATAGCCTCCAAATTGCTTATAATAGAATGTAATGAACATATTTTCTCCAAATAGGCATAAAAAACTAGAAAAAATGATAAAAATGCTCTGTACTCTCATGAGAATACAAACAGTACAGATGCAAAACTGCCCTAAAAACCAACCAAAGAGCCTCCCAAATTGCTTCCAATGGAATGTAATGAACATATTCCCTTCAAACACGCCAAATCAAGTGGAAAAAAATGATAAAAAAAATCTATACTCTCATGAGAGTATAGAGAGTACATATGCAAAACTCCTCTAAAAATCAGTCAAACAGCCTCCAAATTACTTCCAATGGAATGTAATGAATATATTCTCTACAAATAGGGTTTAAAATCTGAATGAAATTGACAAAATAGGGTGTACTCTGCAGAGAGTACAAAGAGTACAGATGCAAAAAAGCCCTAAAAATCCACCAATTAGCATTCAAACTGCTTCTAAAGCCATGTACTGAACATATTATATCCAAACAAGGTCAGAAGTCTTTTAAAAAAATAACAAAATGGGTCGTACTCTCCTGAGAGTACAGAGAGGACACATGTAAAACTGAAGCAAACATCCATTAATCAACCTATAAACAAATTGTAATGCCATCGACTGAACATATTATATCTAAAGAGGCCCTAAAATTCATCAAATCCTTCATGAAATAGCATCAAACATCCTATAATGTGATATACTAAACATATGAAAAGCCCAATAATTCAAAATTTTGAAAATAACGACCATCATGAATGACGGCTGAGAATACATGCAAAAATCTCCAAATACCGAAAAGCTCCATTCAATTAACGAATTCAAATGTAGCAAATGTTCTCCTACTCGACGGTGAGAACAACAGAGAAAACCCTAAATTCATTAAAGTTCAAGAATGCAGGAAAAAATACCTCTTGAGGTCGCCTATAATATCTCAATTTTTAATGTCCAAGATTTGCTAAATCTCTGAGAGAAGGTCAGATGTCGAGGCGACGAGGCGAGAAAATTTCTGCAAAAAAGAAAGACCTGAACACGAAGAATGTTGAGCGGCGTGCATGATATTTTCTTCTCCGCTATTTGACGGGACGGGCGGGTGGCCCGGCGTCGTCAATGCTCCGTCATTCTGGCCCGTTACTTGCAAAAATGCAAAAAATGGCATTTTTTAATAATGGACACGGGTAGCGATACGACTGGAGTCCGCACGTAAAGCTACGTCCGGACTCCGCACGTAATATTTTCTTATATAGTGAATAGCTTTGAAGCCTTGGAAGGCGGCGCCGCCAATTTTATAAAACAGGTGATATTATTATTAATGTTATTATTATACCCTTATTTTTTTCATATACCTAAGCTACACCATATTTAATAAGGCTCAAATCAATATCCAGTAATTATGAATTAACCTATGACACTTTTAATTCTATCATATATTTAATGAGATTAGCTCAAGCTTGAGCCTCATAATTACCTAATAAGATTAAATCAAATTAATATAGTGGCACGAAGTGGCGAATGGGTGATAGGCGGCGACCAGTAGCAGTGGACTATGGCGATGAATTTACGTTATTTGAAAACTGTCCATTTTGAATGAATTTTAAATATCACAAAATTGAACTAAATGATAAATTTATAATTCATTTACTATAGTAGACTAAATGCCGAAATTTCTAAAATGCATATATTTGCTTTACTTTATACTATAAATATATCTAATTAAACTCCAAAATGTATTTTTAAGTTTTAATTGTGATTAATGTAGTTATGTCAAAATATATAAATTTAATTTATTTTAGGATTTTAAATTTTAATTAATCTGATAAATAGATATTAATTAATCAAAAAATAATTTTCTTTAGGAAATTGCATAATCATTGAAAGAGTTTGTTCCTAATTTTCTTATAATGATATCCTAAAATAAAATTTATTCATCATTAATAAAAAATAAAGAAGCATAAGATATTCTAATTAAAATTTTAGCAAAGATAAATTTAAAATCTATCATATTTAAGCAAAATAAGCTTAATTCAAATTCAAAATATGTGTCATTTTGAAGAAAAAAAAGGTTATATTGAAATATCATCATATAATTTATATTGGGATACGAAGGATAGAATTTATAAATATGGATGATAAAAGCTTCAAAATAGAAAATAAGACCAATGACATTTTCTATAAAATATCATCATATATTTTTTAATTTTCTTCTTTTATCTTCTATATTTTTAAATTAAATCCTTCGTTTATTATTATTTTTTTTTGTGTGCAAATGCCACATTGTTTCCGGCACCACAACAAAATGCCATATATATAATTTTGAGAGGATACCGAATTAAATTCTCAAGCTATTCATTTTGATGAAAAAATCATTGATTGAAAAAAATAATCAGAATAGATTTTCATATTATTAGATTTATTTTAGGATTGATAACATATCCCTTTTAATTATTAATTTATACATTATATTAGATACATTCAATAATTTTATAATTTTGATTAATTTTTTTATTGAGATAGATAATATAAAATTATTTCATCATAAATAAAAAAGCAATTTATATCAGCAGCAAAATTTTTTGATAAGTTGAGTTTTTAGTTTCTATTTGGGGCAAATTTTTCATAAATTATTGTGTCACATTATTATTATATGTATATTTGGCTACTATTTTTATATTAATTTTCATAAATTTTTTATGAGAAATTATTTTTTAGTCATGTCATTTCAAACTCATTAATTTTAACTTATTAATGAGTTCACGAGTTGAGCTTATTGACCTGCGAGCTAAAGCTCATATCTGATAAGACTTGACTTGCTAGCTTAATTAAAATAAATATTAAATCATAAGCCATGTTTCTCTCTGCATTAGTTTAAATCCAGAGCAAGCTAACTTGTGTTCTCATAAGTCTCACAAACTTTTTTTTTCTTCAAATATCGTTGATCCCATCAATATCTTCTCCAACAAGTTATTTTATATCTTCCTCATCATCTTGCTGTAGATATCTTTTCGTGTGAGCTCCTACAATGATTTCCTTGTTATACATGCATGCTTTCTCGAGAAAACTCCATTGTCAATCTATTCTCTAGTAGGATATTGCCACCCCATTTCACTTCTTTGTGAGCTCCTACAAATATTAAATAGGTATATAAACTAAATAAATTGTAGAAATACTGAGTTATTTCTCAATATATATTTGGTTTAACATACTCAGACTGACTCTATTTTTTTCAATCATAATATGAATTTGGCTTAACTTAGGGGCTATTTGATTGGCTGAAAAAGAAGTGTAATATAAATTAAATACATATAATTTAACTTATTTTGTGTTTGATATGTTGAAAATGAAATTCATGTAAAATTTTACAGTATTTGAGATACTTCGCACAAACTATTCTTCGCGTAAATAAAATACCCCAAATCCAGCGAAATTAGAAAACACGGACTGAAAACTCGGAGCGCTTAAGACCCTTCGTCTCCCGCGATAACTGCCGCAACTGTGAGATCTGAGCCATAGTTCCTGGGATCGACAGTGCTTCGCCTGCAATAGTAGTGCCAGCGAGAGGTGGGATCGATTAATCGCCTGCAGATCACGAGTTCCCCGACCGCATGAGCTGCCACAGCGAGCATCCCGTGCGCGTGAGCTGCCAGAGCGAGTGCCCCGACTGCGTGAAGATTTTGGATCCAACTGTGCGTGAGAAACCTTATCGAGCTCCATTTGCAAGAGCATCATCTTTGGAGGACCCTCCTACTAGTATTTCTCAAAATGCTGATGTGCCACCTGTTCTGAGCACTGAGAGGATTGTTATTGGTGCTGAAAATATCAAGGTTAGTTGTGCATCGTTTGGTAATCCATTAGCCTTTTTTCAATTATTTACGGGTGGTTTTATGTATCTTCTTCGTTCAATCATATTGTCTTTTGTTTGATGTGTTAAAACTCTTTTGTAAAATTTTCTCCCTTATTCATGCTACTTCTGTCTACAATCAACCCATTTTACATTCTATTTCTTATTAAATTTATCTGTTAATGAAATTGGCATTCTTTTACTCTCCATGGTATGAAATAATCTAAAATTTTAATATCTTACTATCTTATCTTCAGTTGTTTTCAAATGATGTTACTGATTTAGTTTCTTTTTCTCTATTTAAACAATCTGAATATTTTTTTCTTAATCGTTGTCTCAGCTTCTACACTGAAGAATCTGATTTCTCAAGTTGAAACTAATACTGCTGGTGCTCAGACAAAAGATTAGAGTTATCCCTATCAAAAGAGTTACATTTTTCACCGTTTTTAATTGATTTCAAAAGAATATAGCCCTGTACTTATCCCTACCAAAAGAGTTCAGATTTAGAGTAGTAGTTTGTTTCTCTTCAACAGTTTAGAGGTATTGGGTTTGAATCTTCAAAACCAACTCTTTGCATTGTAAGGGTAAAGATTACATGCACCAACCGCTCTTTAGACAGCCCCCGCACCTATTGGCAAAATCTTATTTTTTTATACAAATTGTTAGAATAAGCTTTATACAATTTCTCCTCAGTGATTGTATTGCAAAAGGATTTTGTAGTAAAACAAAGATTAGGTGGTAGTTTCTATGATATGGGATTATAAGTTTGAATGATGAAAGTAGTTCTTCTGCATTATAATTATCATGACTGATTATTTCTAATTTTTTGTGTTTATTTCTTATTTTGAATATTTTGATTACCTCGGGATATATCTGTGTTTGCTAGATGTGATCAAAGTTATTGATGATTAATTAGCCCTTACCAACCTATGTTTTAGGTGGTTTAATGTTAAAATTTTAGGTGATGAATAATAAGTACGTTGCAGTTTTGATTCACCAAAATCCTGTGACAATGAAATGAAAGTTTCTTTAGTGGCTGAGTTGAATTATAGGTCTTCTTTTAACTTGAACCTGACTTCCAAATTTGCCAACTACATTCAAGCATCATTTGGTTCATTGTTAGTTAGATTTAGTTTTAAAATGATTTATTTTTGCATTGTAGGATTATCGTGATAATGTTGCAATCAATCAAATTTTATGTCTCATTGCCTATAACTTTTCATGAAACTCATCTTGGTAATTTCTACAATAGTATTATTTAATGCGTGTATTATTATTTAATATACAATATATAGATTGTTAGGAAAGATACCAAGTTTACAAAATGTTTCATTATATAAAATAAATAATGCAAGTAAATAGTATTCCCTAAAGACTGCTTCACCCAAATTTATTAAAAAGAGAACTCCCAAATCTTTAAAAGCAAACAAGAAAATTAACGTGTGTGAATATATAGTTTTATTAAGGAGGCTTTAAAAAAATAGGAATTGTCGATCCCTTCATACATATTTACAAATTTAGTTAAAAATCTTTAGTTCTACCTTGCTTCTGTTCATTGAGATATCCATAGATAATGATTCACTTTTTTTATCATTTATTCCACCTTCTATTGTTTTCTTTAAAATTCCTTTGTTTCTCAACTAATTTGATGACTTTGTTATTATCATAAACATTTTCTATTATTTTTTGAAGACTCAGCTTAGTGAATATCATTATAAAACCAATGATAAGAGGGTGAAGGATGGTTATTTTAATGAGTTTTCAAATGATGTGGATATCATAAAATCGACTTATTTCATATTGCTCAATCATTATTATATTTGTTATATTGGATACGCTAAGGAGAGATCAATAAAGAATTAATCCTGAATGAATTATTCAGTTGAAACATACCTTTCTAGATTATATCATGGATCCAATTCAGATTGCATGAATATGTTTCGAATGAATAAATCACCTTTTTCAAATTATATAATTTATTTACAAGAGGTTTGCTTGTAGACAGCTTAATATAAAAATTGAGAAGTTATGTTATTACATACCCTTGGAAGTTAAATCGGTCATTGATTCAACTTTCAACGATCTGGAAAGCGTGAAGGTACTTTAATATTGTATTATATCTTTGTAGGAGTTCACATGAGATGATAAAACCAGACATTGGAAATTCCATAAAATACTGAGTGATAGATTCTTGCCTTTCCTCAAGGTATGATAATGATATCTTATATAAGTATTTTAATGCTCTTACTAATATAACTTATTAATTTTAGGATTGTATGTGCTCTTGATATATTAAAGGTAGTTTCTAAGGAGCATGAATTTACTTTAGAGGGAAAAAACCCAAAATGTGCTTCAAGACTTGATTTGAGATTACATATGTTTTAGTGTGGGAAGGTTCAAATAAATCTATTACTGTAATTTCAGAAACATGAGTTATTTATTAGCATTATAAAATATTTTTTGTTGTAAATATCATACAATAAGAATTTTATCTGGATGATTGATTACATTTATTCACGTAAGTACTACTACAATGGACGGTGGCTATTCTACTAGGAAGGATTTTATATCTCCATTTCGTGCCACAAGATATCATCTTAAAGAATTCACTGGCATTAGACTAACTAATGCTCAAGAGTTGTTTAAGAGGTGAGGATTTATACTTGTAGCCCGCGATGGGAAGTAACAATCTTTGAATCTAAATCTAGGGAGCTTTGGTGAGACCAATGCATGACCTAAATCTAAGGTGAAAATGGGTATTTGGTTTACCTCCACAAGAGAGGATAAATCATTGTTTTCAGGGGTAAATGATCTCATCCTGATTTTAAATACATTTAGACAAGTCTTATGCTTTTGCAAGATAAAGCTTATTATTTATTTAGAAAGTTAAGTCCTTAAACACTCTAAGAGACTAGATCATGTACTGATTAATGACTTATCAATGCAAATTTTTATTATATTTTATTTTCATTTGGACAATTTATTTGACATTGTGATTCATATGTCAATATATGAAATTAGATTTTGAGCCAAAATCGTAAGAAAGGAGGTGTGTTTTACCATGGCTCTCAAGGTCAAAGAGTTCCAGCAGGTGGAATCCCTCCATAAGCAAGAGTGAAGCAAGATACTTTTTATGCATGATGTGAAAGCATACAACATCCAGCTAAGGGATTACTAAATCTTTTATTTTGATTTACAACTTAGGCTTTATGTGAGGTTATGAGTTATTAATTTTTAATTTTGAGCTGATTAGTTAGATAGAAAATTTATTTTTTCCTAAGAGCCTAATCGCATCCAGGCCATTCATCAAAGCAAGGAAGAAACTAGAAAAATCATGCCATCTTAATGCATAAGCTAAATAAACATAAAATAATTTATAAAGTTAGCGTAAAAGAATAAAAAGAAGCTGTCTCCAAAAAAATAAATTGGGTAGAAAGCTCTACCCATACAACCGGTTACAAATGAATTAATTACAATCAAGAAGGAATTCATGTTATGTGGGTCTTCATTCTTCATTTCTTCATTTTTCATTTTTGATTCTTCATTCTTCTTTTAGTTTGTTGGAATATGGTTGCTCCGAAGACTTCACGTGGTACTTAAGACATAGTCTTAGGACCAATGTTCATCTAATCCCCATAACAATCATTCCAAATCCTAATTTGCAAAATTACATGAAAATGGTAAAAAGTAAATCTAACTAAATCCTGCAAAATAGAGGTTAGCTAAACAAACCACACAATCCCAAGCATATATATGAATAAATTGGAGTTAGCACCCACACATGGGTAACCAAGTCTACTATTTTGGATTGCTTGGGTATAAACCCAAAAAATATTTATATTTTTATTACAACATTAAGCATAATCCTTGCAGAAATATGATTAGACTAAGATCGCCTACCATTACGTCATGCACACTCACATCTAAAATTCATATCACAAAATAAAATCAAGCATCAAATCATGCACCACCCTAACATAAGACTAAAAATGGTGACATAACTTAATGTGTGTGCCATTTAAGGCTTGTGTAGTATGTCGTAGCTAGACTTTAAGGTTAGAATTTTCTAAGTATGAAAGGGTTCAACTTAGAAGGTGATTTCATTTAATTAGTTTGGTTGATTTTATTTGATGATTTGATTTGGTTTGAATGAACCTATACTTAATTACTAAGTATTGTAAAGAGAGAAAAAGAGAAGAGAACTTCTCTTTCCTCTCTACCTTAAGTAATTTCTAAGGTAGATTCATTAGTGATTTTTTTAGTGAATATTTTATTATGTGTTTTAATTAATCCTAAGTTTAGATTTGCTCTAAATAAACTTATTCAAATAAGAAAGATATTTTAAGATTAATTGAAGTGAATTACTATCACAAAATACATAATATTTTTTTTCTTTTCAATATGTGTAACATGCATATGGATGAACCTTAAACATATCTATACATACAAATGAAAATGTTAGCACACCATAATGATGGATGCTAAGAGATGTTGCTTAAGGAAATTTGGATGTTTTCATGATGCATGATTTTGTTAAGTGAAAAAGAGAGATCAAATACAAATTTACATGTATGAAAGACATAAGTGAGAATGATCTATTATTTTCTACACTAGGGGTATAAGATTCTTAGGCTACTTGCTTAAAACCTCGAGATGTCTAGACTAATATCACTTTTCTTAAATACATGTGCATGTACAAAAAGAAATGGATGAAAAAAGAGTCATGCAAAAGATTTTTTATGTGTTTGTTTGATTTTGGTTGTTTAATTTACATGTGCAAATGTGAAGATCCTTCTTAAATGATAACATAGGAATGAATATGAATGGATTTAAGCAAGTGTTGTATTCTTTTCAAATGAACTATACACTTTGTAAATCCTATTCAAAATTATGTTAAAAAAGAAGAGAAGGAAAGTCACATAATGCATATCTTATGTTATACTCGTATGCAAGCTTATAAGTAATTATAACTAGCATACCTTTCATTTTTAATATTTGATTTATAAGTTTTGAAAATAATTTTAGATTTAGTAGTGATAATAGTCATTCATATTCTTACTTTAGCCAAAACATGCAATTTGACATAAAGGAAATATTTCATTTTAATTTGATTTTTTCAAAAGACATGAATACATGATTTCATATGACAAACAATATTTAGCATGCTAGGAAAGAAATAAAGTGATGCAAGCATGTAACTTCATTCACCATAATTAATTTCTAAAGACAATCCTATGAATTAAGATCATTTAAAGTGAATCAAAATTATTTAAAGGAATTTTTAATTTTATTTTGAGTTTGATTTGAATTTAGGAAATGTGAAAAGGTTTGCAGGTCCTAACCCATCTCCCACATGTGTGTGTTATTTTAGCTTAATTTTTAGAACCATTAGATTGATTTTATGTTTTGTTTAGGTTAAGGTGTAAATTAAGTTCATTAATTACACATTTCCTATACCTCCTTAACATAATTATTCAAATAATTGTGAGCCAATATGATACACCATTCTTAAATCAACAATGATGCACAATAAAAGAAGGGGCTTTAATATAGTAATTGATTGTGATTAATTATCTAAAGGATTTAATTAAACTTTCATAACTTTTCTCACACATATATGTTAGATTTGATTTCCTTAAACTTACTTAGGTTATTAAACACCTAAGTATCTACTCAAGAAAGGATTGATTAAGTGATTAAGTTTTTGGATTAATTTTTAATTTTGAGTTTGGTTAATTAAGTTATTTAATGAAATGTGTAATTCATTAATCAATTTGTAGATTAATTAAGTTTTCATTCAATTGAAATATACTTAGGGAAAAAGGTTTGGAAAAGGCATCCTAATCTCATTCCTTAAGTCTATCCACTATTCCAAGATGATTAACAAATTTAATTAATGAATTTATCATCATTTAATAGGATAATTAACCATTTAATTAATTAAGGGAGTGATTAGAGAAGAAGCAAGAAATTACCTAAATTAATCCAATAATAAATTCCAAAAAAATATGGGAGGCAGAGGGCATCCCTCTAATTAACCCTAAGGAGTTTGGAATTAATTATTGAAGTTATTAAAGAGTAATTAATATAATTACATCCACAATAAAACTCAAATTGAGCAAATGTTATTGTTCAATATTAATTAAACTTAATTTTATATTATTCTCCTTTGAATTATTTTTAAAATGAAGTCGAGTTTTAATTTTTTTGGATTTTTTTACATTTAGTTATATACTTTTGAAGTTTTTGTGATTATTGGTTAATTAAATAGCCAAATTATATAACTAATCCATTTGGCACGATGGTGCGTGCTTTCCACATGACATGGGATTGAATTTTGGTTGTCAAAGGTCGCACAATCACGACACTATGTTTTCTCTCTTGGATAGTCGATCAAAGATGGACGGTCAAACGTGGATCTAAAGGGATTAAAATGCGATCTTATCAGATTAAGCAAGATCATCCATCCAAAACATGCGGGATGGACGGTCCATGATTCATCCCTGCCCTCGCCTGCGGGAGATGGAGGAGGCTTGATCCGAGCTCACTTGAGCTCAAATTGGGTAGGGATTCAACCCACACCATCAAGAAGCAATAAGGAAGACATCCAACGGTCAAATTCACTTGGGAGAAAAGTTCCCTTTTCAAAGGACCAAAAAAAATCTAGCCTAAGCTCGATTTTGAGGCATACCTCGTCGGAGGCTATCACCGACGCTCCCAACCGTCGAGGTGGCTTCGTCTAGTAGAGACGAAGGCCTATTGAAATTTTGAAGGCTTGAGGATGAGTGGATCTTCCTATTGACCAAAGTGAGCTCCAATGGCTTGCGACTTTGGCCTAGCTCCTCCTTCCCATGGCTTGATTGCTTGGGATTTGATTTGGGTGAGCTCGATTGGATCCTCTGATGGTGCTTGCAAGAGGAATTGGCTTTTGGTGGAGTGATGAGTGAGTTGGAATTTCTTCCTACCTCCCCTATTTTTGGCTTAAGGAAATCGAGATGGGAAGAGAGCTTGGGGATTGCTTAAGAGAGCTTGGGAGCTTGCCTTAGGTCTCTTGGTTCAATCGAGTGTAAGTCATGTTAAATGAAATGGAATTAGGGGGAGTATATCTCCCCCTACAAGGATCGGACGACCGTGATCTATCCTTCTATTTTTATCAAATTGATCACATGGAATGGGTTTGTTAGGCTGTTAGGGGTGCCATGTGATTTAATTTTGGCAGAGGGAAGTAGTGGAGGAGCTGCCCATATGTTAAATGAGTGTGTGAGTGATTCCATGTGAAGAATTTTCCATTGAGTGGTCAGTTTTGGCCTTGGGTTGGGTTTGGCTGGCCCAAACCCATCGGGTCATGTGCACCACACTCATTAGTATCCATTTGGTCCACTAAGAGGGTGCCAAGTGGCCATGAAAAGGATTTGACCAAATTCCAAGTGGAATTGACCATAGGTTATCCCTTGACTTAGGAGTAAAATGGTCATTTAGCTTTGATTTCAATTTAGGAAGATTTGGAATAATTTGAAATTGGGATGTGTGAATTTTCAATGAGTTTGGAGTTAATTTGATATCATTTGGCTCATGTTGACCCATTTAGGTCAAAATGGGTCAACTTGGGTCAAGTTGATCAATTGATCAAATTGGGTTAAACCAAGAGTTAGGTCAAGTTCATATGACCATTTGAAATATTTTGGTATCATTGGTTTGGTTCAATTTGATTTGTATTTGATTTTGGTTCATTTGAATTCATTTAGGTCAAATGGGTCAAGTTGACCAATTTGACCCATTTGACCCAATTGGGTTAGCTCATGGGTTGGTTTAGGATTGGTTGGTCATTTGAAATATTTGTAAGCTTTGGTTTCAATCAATTTTAGTTTGATTTGATTTTGGTTTGATTTGACCTTTTAGGTCAAGTTGGGTTCATGGTCAATTGGGCTAGGTTGGGTCTAGTTGGCCAATTAAGGCTTTGGTCAAGTTCAATAAGTGATTTAGAATGAACTTGACCCATTGATTTCAATCAATTTGGCTTAAATCAAGATTTGACACATTTTGACTTTTTATGTCAAGTTGGTTCAACTTGGATCAAGTGGCCAATTGGGCTAGGTTAGGCTCAAATGATGACTTAGTCAAGTCCAAACATTGATTACAGATTGGTTTTGATCAATGATTTCAATCAATTTGGTCTATGATAGATTTTGGCTAGTTTAGGTCCATTTGGGTCAAATGTTGACTTGGTCAAAGGCTAGGTTTGACTTGGTTTGACCAAATTTGAGTGATTGATCATCTTATGATGATTGTTGCTCACAATGTGAGGCTTAGATGGGCTTAGTTCAATCCAATTTGGGTAGGATTAGAATTTGGCTCAAAAAGGTGCTTTAGGTCACTTTGGGTCAACTGAGCTTAAGTGGGTCAATTGACTTGATCAAGGCTTGATTCGAGTTTGGTTGAACTCACATTTGGACTTATGATTGAAATATAAATCCATTTGCAAATGATTTGGAGTCATATGGGTTTTGATTTAATTGACAATTTCAAGTTCAAAAGATGAACATGGGTTTGATTTGGGTGTAAGTTTTGAATTTCGATTTGGTTTGATGATTTGAAGTTTATGATTGAATTTGGTTTAAAGTTGAAGGTTTGATTGTTTGGAAAGAAAATCCAAAGGTTTGAATTGATTTAAGGATGATTTGGCTAAGTTCAAGAATTTGATTTGAAAAGGTATAGGTTGGATTTTGGTTAGATTTGGGTTAGAGTTTTGAATTTGGTTTTGGTTATTTGGATCTATATTTCATTTATATTTGTGAATATAAATGAGAATATAAATGAGTTATGTGAAAATATTTTGAATTTGATTTGATTTGGATTTGATTTGAGCTAAGTCCATAAGATGGAATCAAAATGACTCAAGAAGGATTTTTGAATTTGGAGTTTAATCATGGGTTTCAATCATTTGGAATTGATTCATGATTTGAGAAAATCCATTGAAATTGATTTAAGGTTTGAGAAAAATCAATTAAGTTAGAATTGATTTGAATTTGAAGTTGATTTGGATTTGAAGTTGGTTTGAGTTTGAAGTTGGTTTGAATTTGGATTTGGGTATTTGATTTTGAAGTTGATTTGATTTTGGAGTTGATTTGATTTTGGAGTTGATTTGAGTTTGAGAAAATAAATTAAGTTGGAATTGATTTGAATTTGGAGTTTTACTTGAAAGAAGAAAGTAGGGATTTGGTTCAAGCTATAGGGTAGATAAGTTTTCCTAACACCCCTAAGGCATGACTTATTCCTATGGCTAACTCTTCTAAGTCTTTAGGGTTAGGTTGAGTGTTCACCTAATCACTAGAAGTGTCTTTAGACTAAGGAACTCTTAGTGTCTAAGAGGAGTCCTATGTCTAAGATGGAGAGGTTGAGAGTTCATTCTAAAAATGAGGTCAACAAAGGGTGCTTGTGTGGTGTGTGACAAGGCACACGACGCTGTTGATCGAAATGATCAACAACACTGAACGATCACAAGCACTAATAAAAATGATCTACTCTTAACCCAAGGTGTAGAAGGAATCAAGAGCTTAGTGCAATATGACTATACTCATGTCAAAGACATAAGAGAATGAAGGAGGAATCCACTAGGGATAGAGTATGTGAACCTTCCATTAGGGAAACAGGTTCAAGTCATCTACTGGGGGATGAGAGGTTTGATTTGATTTGAGTCTCATTGGGGAGAAATTGATTTGATTTGTTGCTTTAGGATTCGGTGCTTCATTGGGGATGAAAAGTGAACTCTCCACTAGGGAGTACGTTCAAGTCATCCACTAGGGAGAAGAGGTTGTGAAGGGATTAGAATTGGAGATCCACTAGGGGAACTATAAAGGTTTGCATCTCATTGAGGAGAAGCAGATTGATTTGATTTGATTGTTTAATTATTTTTATTTGGTTGCTTGTTTTGTGATTTGATTTGACTCCACTGAGGGAGGTTGATTAGATTTGTTTTGTATGTTTTTAGTCTACTGAGGGAGGAGGGTTGAATTTGTTTCAGATTTTAAAATTTTTGGATTTTGAGATGGACCCTGTTGGTTTGTGATGGATTGCACTGAGTAAGAGCCATGCAGGCCTTGAGCTAGCTCATCAGATTTATCAATCCAAATGGAGTAGTCTGCCAACCACATAGTAGGACTATCCAACCAAATGGATTGACTTTCGGTGTGCAACAGCTGTACTTGGAAGAAAGCGTAGTAGACTTACATCGTCCAATGTAGGGATTAGTTGATGGGGTGATCCATTGGCAAGGCAGTGAATTGAACCCAACCTTAGGCTGACTATTGAGTGAATGCTGTTGGGGGACTTAAATTAACTCAAAGATAGTCAAAGATTAATTTCATTTTTTTAATTATTTTTGATCGATCCCATCAGTTTGTGATGGACTGCACTGAGTAGGGACCATGTAGGCCTTGGTCTAACATAGATTTACCAATCCAAAGGGGTAGTCTACCAACCACACAGTAGGACCATCCAACCAAAAGAGTTGCATTTCAGTTTGCAATGGTTAGGTTTAAGAAGAAAGCACAGGGACTCACAAGCAAAATATTTCAAACACACAATCACAACCTCTTCTTTGCATACCCAAATTTGCTAAGTAAATGTTCTTTCAAACTATCCATATTTTCAAACAAGAAACATAAAATACAAACAATCTCCAAAAGAAAGAAATCTCTCCTCAAATTTTTGAACCCCACCCAACCTACATAAATTGGCTGAGTATTGGTTCTAAAATCAAAAATTAAATGGCAAAAGACTCTCATCCAAAACATCTAAATCTCTCCAATGAACCCCACTTAACATATTTGAATTGTTGAGTGTGGGTTCAAAACTCCAAACTTCTGTTACTTTCATGGGACAAATATCAAGGAAGAAATCTGATGTAAGTTATATTTCAATAAATGCAGACATATAGCTCAAATCAGTCAGTGTAGTCTTTGCAGTCTTCACACATGGCCTCTCAAAAGTTTGTTTTCACCTCTCTGTTTGGGATGGATTTTGCCCTGGATCAGGCCAGCCTCCCTCAGATTGACTCCACCCATCTAGTGTTATTTGGCCGATGATTTGAGGGAGCCCGCATCACTTGTGAGGGGCGACCCTCACCATTATTAGCCGGGATGAGGTGGCTAGGCAGAAGTTAGTCATCCGCATTGACCTGCCTTTTAACACTGAGTATCCTTCCCTAAAGAGGAAGGTTGTCAAGGTTACGCTGTCGGTCGGTTCTACTGTCGGTTGTTTCCCTGCTTCAGTGCGTGCACCAACTCATTGGTCCCAGCAGAAGGCTATCTAGCTTTGGAGATAGCCTCCCCTTACCATTAAGGTAGGATCTAGCTCTCACACCTTGCTCAGCATACAATGCCACACGATGCAGATGAGCGTAAGATCAAGCGGAACCACGTGAGATGGATGCCACATCCCACATTATAGAGGAGGGTTCTCCTCGTGAGGTTTCCCCAATGTTGATTAGCAACCAGTTCCAATCCCTATCAACATCAGATAAAGAGGAGGACTACCAGAGGATAGCTGAATTGCCTCCACCTTCTACATACCACGAGGTTTCGGCTAGGGACAGGAGGAAGTCCTATGCTGGTCTATGGACGGTATTATGGCTGGTAGGAAGGGTACACGAACGTTCAGAGTCTACTACATTATTTGACACTACGTCAATCATCCCTAGGAGTGTTACCAAGCACATTCATAGTGGCAGAGCATCAGAGGCCCGAGTAGTAGCTCAGTCAAGGAGCAGGGAGTGACAGAGGTTTGCCAGACAGTTGGCGGTCTCTGCTCTAGTTGATTTCCCCGGTCATTGGGCCACCAAGGCCGATAGGACTGATAGCATAGTGCTGACATGTACCACCAATCATTGGGGGAAAGCCTCGGTAGAGCCGGTGTTATCTCCACCACACCAATCCACTCCTCACCTACCGTCACCAGTTCAAGTCCCGCCATCCACCGTGCGTACAAAGGCACAGAAGTACTATTCGGGGAGAAGAAAGCCCCCAGCATGGCCAAAGCATCCACTCCTACTCCCTGAGGTGAGGGCAGTTCCCACTCAACCTCTACTGTCTTGGTGAAGAAGAAGTGGTGACCCTATAGCTTCGTGGTCACACCACCACCGCCACCATTGCCACCACCGCCACCACCATCAGAGCCAGTGACTGTAGCAGTTGTAGAGGGGGAAAGGAGACAGTTCTGCAGTCCCCATGGCAGTGGATCTCCCTAGGGACACTAGTCCACCCATGAACAGTCATGAGCATGACTCTTCCAGCAGTCATGGCCCTTATAGAGCCAGCACTCCAATGATAGGTAGTGTTAGGTGCATCTCTGTTAGTGAGCACAATCCATCTACCAGTCAGCAATGCGTATTTGTATCGGCATGGTTAGATCATTCCCAAGATGAGATTTTAGCACAGTACTTTGCAGAAAAGAGAGAGCTTCTAAGGAGTGACCGATCAGATTGTGAGGAAGGAAAGGTCAGCTTTGATCTAGATGAGGATGATCTCCTTGATGATACTAGGAGTTCCCTTTATAGAGATCAACATAGTCAGGAAGGTATTATAGTTGAAGAGGGTGATGTTGTTCATTCAACTCAGCACCTCCTCCACCAACTTAGACAAAGGGATGATCATATTGACCAAATGTGGAAGAAGAATGAAGAGTTGATAGCAGTGGTGTGAGCATTGTAGAATTCAGCTCCAGTTTCACAGTCTTCTCCTGTAGTAGCCAACAGAGCAGAGTTGGCACACACTTTAGATCATCCTAGATGCATTATTGTAGAAGGAGATGGTGGTAGCTTGCATAGGAATGTGGTGGATAGCACATCCATGCATGAAAAGACATTAAACACATGTTGGAACAGGTGAGGGATGCGTTGCTCAAAGGGTAGACCTACCCGGAGGAATTTGATGGTATCCAATACCTTAAGGGCTTTGTGCCTCCATCCTTTAAATTTTTTGATGGTAGTGGGAACCCCCGACAACACATAATACATTCCATAGTCGGATGTTGCAATGTCGGTGGCAGCAATGCACTCTTATTTTCTCGTGAGTTTGTGAACATTATTGATTGGTATCTTTATACCCAATGGTTTAGTGAAGATATTTGTTAAGTTAGAGTAGCTCTTTATTAAGAGATTTGCTGAAGCTCATCACAGGGTAACTGTGGGCGATCTCATTATAACTTTACAACACCTTGGTGAGTCCCTTGTTTACATTCTTAGATGACACAATTTTAGTATGAAATAAGAACCACAGCAGTCTGAACATCATGCCATTGAAATTCTACTCAAGAATATTCATTGCCTAGTCACCTTCATGCTTAAAGGGTTCACCATTAAGACAATTGAGAAATTAATCAACAAGGCGGCTAGTCTATGAGAGAGGCCAAATAGTTACCTTTCCAAGATAAGTCGCCAAGCTGAGCAAGGTATTTGAGAAAAATCCGGTGATCCTGTAGTTGATAAGGGGGGCCGGTCGGTTCACCTCGTCAATGACCTCTACCACTTCCTTTGCCACACCATCGCCATATATCCACCTCAGTTGCGACAATGGCCTCCACCACCGCTTGCTCAACAGTATCCCCATCCATAGCATTAGTAGCAGTATTCCTATCCACTACTAAGTAACTATCGCTTACCTACTTTTGCTGAAAAATTAAATAAACCTTATTCATTCAAAAGGGAGGTAGTCAGGAAGATGATTAAGAACCTCTTAAAGAAGCTTGATTTTCAATTACCAAAACTAGGATGTGTGGCAAGAGTCGTGATCCAAACTTTAAGCCCCTTGCGCATGCTTTGGGACATGTCTTGGATGATTGCTTTACCTTTAAGGACTAGCTTGAGCATAGCTATAAGTCGGGTGCCATTGTCATCCCTAAGGAATACCTACTAGAACAACCCTTTAGTTCTGTTAGAGTAACCCTTAGGGATACGCGATCTCCTCAAGATAGAGGAAGGTTGGGATATCTTTTGTTGACCTTATTTTTAAGATGAGTTCTCAACCCCTCCATCTTAGACATAGGATTCCTCTTAGACTTTAAGAGTTCCTTAGTGTTAAGACACTTCTAGTGATTAGGTGGACACTCAACCTAGCCCTAGAGACTTAAAAGGGTTAGCCATAAGAATAGGTCAAGAATGGGGTAGAAAAATTTCCCTACTCTTAGCTTGAACCATTCCTCACCTTCCTTCCTTCAAGTCAAGCTCCAAATCAATCCTAATTGATTTTCTCAAATTCCAAATCAATCTTATTTGATTTTTTCCAAACTTAAAATCAATATCACATGACTGAAATCCATGATTGAAACTTATGATTGAAACCCATAATTGAAATTCCAAGTTTGAAATATTTCCCAAGTCCTTTGATCACCTTTTGTGGACTTAGCCTAAATCAAATCAAATCAATTCAAATTCATGAAATTTTCTTATGACTCATTTATATTCTCATTTATATTCACATATATAAATGAAATATAAATTCAAATCAATTAAACTAAATCCAAAATTCCAAATCTTTCCAAGTCCTTTAATACTCTCTTAAGGATTTAGCCTAATTCATATTCAAATCACTTCAAATCCTTGAAATTTTCTCATAACCATTTATATTCTCATTTATATTCACATACATAAATGAAATATAAATTCAAACAAACAAAACCAAATCTAAAGGTCAAACCCAAATTCATTTAAAATCTAACCTAAGCCTTTGAAATCAAAATCTTGAACTTAGCCAAATCAATTTCAAATCAAGCCAAACCCTTGATTTTTCTTCATGATTTAATCAATCCTTCAATCATGAATCCAAATATAAACACAAACTTCAATTACTTAATCAAAATTCAATTCAAAAATCAAGCCCAAGTTAAACTCATGTTTACCCCTTGAACTTGAAATTATCAAATGAATCAAAACCCATTTGACTTCAAATCATTTGCAAATGGATTTATATTTCAATCATGAGTCCATATGTGAGTTCAATCAAACTCTAATCAAGCTTTGACCAAGCCATTTGACCCACTTAGGCTCACTTGACCCAAAGTGACCTAAAGTACTATTATGAACCAAATTTTAATCTTAATCAAATTAGATTGAACTAAACCCACCTAAACCTCTCATCATGATTAACAATCATCATGAGATGATCAATCACTCAAATTGGGTCTAACCAAATCAAACTTGAGAGTTGACCAAGTCAACATTCAGCCAAAATGAAACCCAACATAGCCAACATCTACTATAGGCTAAATTGATTGAAACCATTGATCTATGCTCATTCATGACCAATATTTGAACTTGACCAAGTCAACATTTAAGCCTAACTTAGCCTAATTGGCCACTTGACTCAAGTTGACCGAACTTGACCTAAAAAGTCAAAATGTGTCAAAACTTGATATATGCCAAATAGATTGAAACCAATGGGTCAAGTTCATTCCAAAATGATTGTTGAATTTGATTAAAATCCCAATTGGCCAACTAGACCTAACCTAGCCCAATTGACCATGAATCCAACTTGACCTAAAGGGTCATATTGAGCCAAATTCATATGACCAACCAAACATGAACCAGCCCTTGACCTAACCCAAATAGGTCAAATGGGTCAATTTGGTCAACTTGACCCATTTGACCTAAATGAACTTAAATGAACCAAATTCAAACCTAAACCAAATTAAATCAAACCAAAGTTACCTAAACATTTCAAATGGTCATATCAACTTGACCCAATCCTTGGTTTGACCTAATTTGACCCATTTTGACCTAAATGGGTCAACATGAGCCAAATCACATCAAACTAACTCCAAATTCAATGAAACTTGGCCAAACCTATTTTCTCATCATATCGAACATGCCCAAATTGAAATCAAGGTCAAATGTCCATTTTACCCCTAGGCCATAGGGTAAATTTTGGCCATTTTCACTTAGAATTTGGTCAAATCCTCTTCATAACCACTTGACACTCTCTTAGTGGATCAAGTGAACACTTGGGAGAGTGGTGCACCCAACCTAATGGGCTTGGGTCAGCCTAACTTAGCCCAATGGCCAAACCAAGCACATGCTTTGGAATGGCCACATGGAAATCATGCTTCCACTCAATTCAAGCCCTAGCCACCTTCCTTGGCCAAAATCGAACCACATGCAATTTAAAATAGCCTAACCCACTAAATCAAGGCAATTCATAAAAAATGGCATGGCAAGTCGTCATTTAGGGGAGATATACTCCCCCTAATTTCATTTGATTCCAAGATTCCTCAATTCGATTGAACCTAAGGAAGTCAGAGAAGAAATTCCTCAGCCTCCAAGCTTCCTAGAGTGAAATCAAACTTCATCTTCTTAGTTTTCACAATGTGAAAATAAGGGAGCTCCACCAAAAATCAAATTCACTCCACACTCAAAACCAGTGCAATTCCCTTTGCACAATCCCTCAGGGGCCCCAATCGAACTCACCCAAGCTCTTTTCTAAGTTCCTAAGGCAAGGGAGGAGCCATCTTGATCAAGATGGAGCTCAAGGCAAAGGAGAGTTGGTCAATAGAAGCATCCACTAAATTTCAAGAGCTCAAACCCAGCAAAGCTTCGTCTCGACCAGACGAAGCTTCTCCAAGGGAATCAAGCGTCGGTGATAACCTCTAGCGAGGATAGCCATTTTTTGAGCTTAATCTAGCTATGGTTTGGAGCTTTGTGAAGTGAATGTTAATCCCATAGAGTTATAGGCATTAGATGTGATTTAGGCTGCATGTTGATGGTGTGGGTTGAGTTTGGGTCCAATCCGAGCTCAATCGAGCTTGGATCATGGCCTCAAACATGAACGGTCTCCATGGCTCACAGAGAGTGACAAGGATAAATCTCTAGCCATCCATCCACGTGTTTTGGATGGATGGCCGAGATTAAAATGCATAGTACCTATAATTTCATTCCTTAGATCCGCGGCTTTAATCTCGTCCCGATCTTGATG
Source organism: Cymbidium sinense (assembly GCA_021442155.1). Classification (NCBI taxonomy): domain Eukaryota; kingdom Viridiplantae; phylum Streptophyta; class Magnoliopsida; order Asparagales; family Orchidaceae; genus Cymbidium; species Cymbidium sinense. The sequence goes on along the minus strand of JAKCPB010000114.1, from coordinate 24,260 downwards.
GAGGAGAAAGAATGTAGCGTCCCCCATGTGGTACAAACGGTTAAGTACCCAATCCAGCCACCCCACATGTAAATGTACATGTCATGCACTGCATATGGCACCGGCGGGATTAATAATATAATTAGGGATTATTTAATTTCTAATTAATTAACAAATTTTCTAAAAATCATATCTAAGTGTAGAAAAATTCGAAAGATATGAAATAAGTTGTATATGAAAAATAATTGAACATAGAATATTCTAAAATTAATTTCAATGGATTTTGAGTAGGATTTTTCTCTGAATTTAGGTTTTATTGGGAATGTTATTTTGCTAATTACCCTTTAATCCCTAAACTTTTTGTGCTTAATTAATGGGATGACTCCTACCTCCTCTAAATTTCTTGGGATTTATTGGTAGCATAATTAGGGGAATTGCTAGTTCATTCTTTAATCACTTTCTTAGTGTAATTAAGCCTAATTAAGGGCATAGTTCATGGTTTAACCCTCTGATTAAGTCAATTAAGTTTTGATTGAGTGTGTATGAGGTTTAGGGAATAATTTTGGGATACTTTCTATAGATATTCCCTAAATCCCTTTTTCTTCCTTAATCCATCCTTAATTAAGGGTTAATTCACTAATTATCCCCTTAATTAATTTCATAAAATTATAAAATTTTCTAGAACTCAATTAATTTATCTTGGGTAGATGCTTAGGTGTTCAAGTGCCTAAGTACATTAAGAAAATCAAAACTCAATTCACCTGTGTGAGGGGAGGTTATGAAATTACTTAAGTTAAAATCCCATAGTTTAATTAATCCTTAATCATGAGCCAAATTGCATTAGACCCTTTTCTTCTTAGGTGCATTGAAAACTTAAATTCTTTGTGAGATTTTATGTCATCTCATTGGTTCAAAATTATTTGATTAACTACATTAAGGTGGTATAGGTAAGGGGTAATTAACATATTTAATTCATATCTTAACCTCAATAACATATAAAAATTATTTAATCACTTAAAAATTAAACTAAAATAATCAACACATGTGAGAATGGGTTATGAATAGCAAACTCACCTCACATCCTTTAAATTAAACCAAACTCAAAACAAAATCAAACCTTCTTTAAAAATAATTTGATTTGCTTTAAACTTTCTTATTTCATAAGATTGTCTTTAGGAATTAATTAAGGTGAATGTGTTTACTTGCTTTCATCACATTATTTCTTTCCTAGCATGCTAAATTTATATGTCATATGGATTTCATGTATTCATCCCTTTCTAAAATCAAAATAAAAATGAAATATTTTCTTCATGTCAAGTTGCATGTTTTGGCTAAAGTAAAAATATGAATGACTATTATCACTATTAAATTTTAAATTATTTCAAAATATATGAAACAATTACCAAAACTAAAAGTGTGCTACTTATAATTTATTTATAAGTTTGCATGTGAATATAAAATGTATCTTATGTTTGTTTCCTTTCTTTCCTCTTAACATGGATTTGAATAAGATTTGCAAAGTGTATAGTTCTTTTAAAAGAACATAACACTTGCTTAAATCTACTCTTATCCCTTTCCATGTTATAACTTAAGAAGGATCTTCATATTCACACATATAAATTGCATAAGTAAATCCAAAATAAAAATATAAACTTTTTGCATCCTTTCTTTTCCATTCATTTCTTTTATAGATATGCTTGTATTTAAGGAAAGTGGCATATTAGTCTGGACAACCCCGGGGTTGCGAAGCTTTGGTAGCCTTACGTAGGTCTTGTTCCTTACACCCTTGGTGTTAATAATGGCGCCATAATCACTTATGCCTTTCAAACATTCGTATGTGCATATGAAAGTTGGATAAGAAACTCCTTTTCTATTTAATGAAAATCATGCATCATAAACATTCAAATTTTCTTAAATAACTCACTTGGCAATCATCATAAAGTGTGCTAAACATTCCCATTTGGTGTGTATAGATGTGCTTAGGATTTATTCATATGCATGTTATACATGTTGAGAAAGAAATCAAGTGATGTATATTTTGTGAATTTAATTCACTTTACTTGATCTTAAAATGCCTTTCTTTTGAATAGGTTTGTTTAGAGTTCTTCTAAACTTAGGATTAATTAAAACACATAATAAAATATTCACTAAACAAAATTAAAACATGAATCCACTTTAGGAATTACTTAGGTTAGGGATGGAAAGAGAAGTTCTCTTCTCTTTCCCTCTCTTTACAACTTAGTAATTAATTGTAGAATTCACTTGAACCTAATCAAAATACAAAATAAAATCAACCAAAGCTTCTAAACAACTTAAATGAAATCCTCCTCTAAGTTGAACATTCTTGACATTTAGAAAATTCTAACTTAAAGCCATAACTAAGCATACCACATAAACTTTAAAAGCACACACATTAGGCTAAGTCATCACTTCTAGCTTTAGGTTATGACGGTGCATGGTTTGATGTTTGCTTTTATTTTATGATGTAATATTTTAGACTGGATGTTAGGGTGTATATGCGTAGACTGAATAGTAGGACGATCTAGTATAACCATTGTCTTCTGTAGGGGGTTGTGCTTAATGGGCATATAATAAATAAAAATATAAATACTTTTGATGTATATGTGCTTATACCCCGAAGCATAAACCAATATGCCAAGTGGACTTAGTCACCCATGTGTGGGGTGTTAAGTCCAATATACATGCTTGGGATTTGTATGGTTTGTTTTAGCTAATTTTTGTTTTGCAAGTGTTAATTAGATTTTCATTTTCCCTTTTCATGTAATTTTTGCAATTAGGATTTTGGAATGATTGTTATGGGGATTAGGATGAACATTGGTCATAAGATCTTATCTTATGTACCATGTGTGAAACCTTCCAACCATCCAAAATAAGGAATCAAAGAAAAAAAGAAGAAAAGAAGAATGAAGAAATGAAGCTTGAAGACCCCCATAACAATGAATTTCTTTCTTAATTGCATTTAATTCATTTGTAATTCAGGTTGTATAAGGATAGAGCTCAGCTACACAATTTGTTTTTCTGGTTTGTGCGGTGGTGCCCAACCACAAATGCCCTCTTATTCTTTTGCATTAGCTTTATAAATTGATTGATGATTTGTTTAGCTTGTGCATTAAGATGACATGTTTTTGTAGTTTCTTCCTTGCTTTATGTATGGCCTGTATGATGATTATGCTTTTAGGGAAAACTAAATCTTCTACCAAATTTAACAATTCAAAATTAAAATAAAGAACACATAACCTCACCTAAAGCTTAGGCTAAAAATTAAGATAAAAGAATTAGCAATTCCTTAGCTAGATGAGTATTTCTTTTATAACATCATGCCCAAAAGTATTTTAGTTCACTCTTGATTGGAGGGCTTCTACCTTTGTCAGAGAAACTTGGCTTGACATTTGAGAGTCATGGTGGAAACACATCTCCTCCCTTTTCATTGATTTTGGCCAATAATCTTATTTCTCATGCATTAGGCATATGAATCCTATAAGCCTGAGTTAACATGATTGTCTAAAAATAAAAATAAAATGTAATATAATTTGCATTAGATTTAGGTCATTACTCATGCCCGTACATGATCTAGTCTCTTAGGGAGTGAGTTTAAGAACATAGTCTCTTTCTAAATAAATAACAACCTAGCTATCTTGCATAAAGCATATGACTTGCCTACATGAATTTAAAATCATAGGAGGAGTTAGTTGGCGGCCATCTCCAGGCGGTTGTAAGTTCAAGCAGTCGGGTGATTTGTCCTCTCTTGTGGAGGCAAACCAAATACCCATTTTTATCTTAGATTTAGGTATTACTTTTGGCCCTCGCCAAAGTTCCCAAGATTTAGGTTCTGAGGTTGCTTCTCTCTTTTGTGGGTCATAAGTATAAATCCTCACTTCTTAGGTATTTCTATAATCTTGTGTTGTGGAATCATAAGCCCTAAAATTTTAATGAAAAATTCAACTCAAACAAATTAAATCAATTTCAAAAATATAAAGCTCAACTATAAGATAGTTTGAGATGCTCGCTAGGTTTCCTAGTATCGTGAGCATCTCCTACCTATCTTCATTTGGCTTCGATAATAACTCTCTCTTTGATCAATCCCATTTGACCTTTCAAAATAAACTAATCGATTGATAGTCCCACCCTATTGAAATATTTAGTATCAACGATCATTTACCTTAATCAAGAGTATTCCTAAGGAATCCCCTTTATTGGGATGTAATTAACTATGGGATCTTGCCCTGGCGGAGAACTTAAGAACCCATTTAAAATAAACCGCTTTTACTTAAAATAAATAAACCCTTCTTACTTATTCGGGTGATTAGGTCCATTGTAGGGTGGTGACTTCTATCTCTCGAGATAGTATACCTCTCCTCAATATTGTACCCGGTCACCTTAATAAAAATATCTATAGATCTACGTAGCATCCCAACAAGGCATATTTTTATATATTTTATTTTCATTTATTATTCCTTTTCCAAAAAGGGGATAGATGGAAGGCAGGAATGTATAAAAATATTTCACCACACTCCCTATCCCGAACCTCTAAGAAAATCAGTTCTAAGATAAGAAAGTTACCCTTGTAGGTGTCTGAAGCAGCTCAAATCTCCAATTATAAGAAAGATTTGCAAGTTGCTAAAGACAACTTGAGGGAGGTAGAAGCCCAGCAGCAGCAGCAACAACTTCCATTTGCTCGGGATAACATATTAGCACAACCATCGATCGAGTCCAGCACTCCTACCATAGTTGCAGCTACAGTTCCTTCAACCTACTCTTCTTCTAGCAGCCGTATTGTATCAGCAGAGGGGTGCCAAATCCCTCACTCGTCTCACTTTACTTGATTTCTACTTTGAAACTTCATCCAAATCTAAGAAATCAATGAAGAAGAAGACTGATTCCACTTACATTCTCTCTACTTTTGATTATTTTGATGATTTCATTCCTATAGAAAGCTCTCCAAGTACTAATAATTATAATAATTCTAATCCACTCCTTTTTTTATTTTGAAATGGATTACCCATTTCTAAATCACCAGGGTTCATCCATTGAGATAGATTCAGAGTCATCTGACTCTAATGATCCTATAGGAGAAGCTGTAGGTGAACCTGATGAGTAGGTAGAATTTTCTACTAAATCATCTCATGAAGTCACTAAAGTCAACCTTCGTAGTGGCAAAGTTTTACCTCCTAGGATAGCACCTTAGGATAAGAGTAAACAAGTCATTGATTCTAGTAATTAAGAAGCCCCTCCATAAGATGCTCCACTTATGGATATGCTTGTGGAGGACCAACCCAGAGTTGAATCCTCGCTCACTTGAGAAAGTTACCAGCTAATCTAAGCATATATGATGCCCTTGTCATCCAAAGAGATGAGGGAGTCATTGATCAAAGCCCTTCTTGATCCAGAAATATGCTTAGCTTAGCTGACTACAATTAGAGAGGAGGCATATTTTTCAAGAGAAGCCCATGGAGTCACATTCACTGATGAAGATCTTCTTTTGGGGATAACAGAGCACAACTTTCCCCTCTACATCACAGTAGATATGAGCATATTCAGACTCTCCAGGGTGTTAGTTGATCAAGGTGCATCAGTGAACATTATGAGTCTAAAAACCACTTAAGGCGAGAGGGATTTAGGTTCCATAGTGTTACCACTAGAGATAGATGACTAGAAGATAGAAGATAAGTTCTACATAATTGATTTAGATACATCCGCAGCCTTGGATACATAGAAACAACACAGTTCCATCCTCTTTGCACCAGTGTATTAAATTCAGAAAAGGTGTGTCAAAGGAGACTTGAAGTCATTCTCAGTTAGAGAGGTCGAGATTTATGAAGATGCAACCTACTATCTTCCTTCAAATCAAAAAGTCTATTCTCGTGAACTTGGTGAAAGTTAAAAATAAAAAAAAAATTTGAAAAGGAAAAAGAAAATAAAAAAGGGGAAAAAAAGAATGCACAAGTGGGTGAGAATCAGACACCAAGGAAGAGGTAGAACCAGATATTAGATTTCACCCATAGTTTGTTTCTTCATATGAACACATGGGTAGGATGACTCAACCTCCACTAGGTAGAGAAAGAGGCAAGTCCAAAGGCAGGTCTAGAGGTTGAGGACCTCATTGCTGGTGGCCAGTCGGTAGTAGCTATGTTCCAGCTCACAGCAGTGCCCCCGCTATCCACATAGACTTAGAGTCTAGTTCGGAGGATGAGTCTCATGTGATTAGCAGCAAACCCCTCTCTCCCTTGAGGTGGTGAGGCAGGATAGTGGTGAAGACAATGCCTCCAAGCAAAGCAAGAATGTATCCACATCATCGTTATATAGAACAACCAGGTAGCAGTTGAGAACTTTAGCCCTAACCTCATTTTATTCCCAAAAAGTTGAAGGTTTGGTAGTTAATGAGGCCCCCAAGTAATCCACAGATGTGAGGCCGAAGAGGTTTTTGTTGGGAGCCTCATCCTCAAGTCAAGATGAGGATGATTCATACAAAGATTTAATACAACTACCTTTTGATTGGTATTCGCCTTGTGTTATTAACTTATCAAAGAAGGGATTATTCCCACTTACTTGGTCTAAACACAGGGCAAACTACTTTGAAAAACTATGGGACAACTAGAGGAGACACTCTCAATCAAGATCAAGATAGATTGGCATGACAATGGTGACTATTGCTGGTCATCACTCATGTGGGTTGATAGATTCTTCTCAAATCAAGCTAACTCTTATGTGGAAGCATGTTTAGAAACTTCAGATGACTTAAATGAGTTTGAAGTCAAAGATGCACCTCCAGAGTTTGAAGAAGAAATCATATCAACCATTAACAAACTCAAAGAAATCAACTTGGGAACAAAAGAAGATCCACACCCGACATACATCAGTTCCTTGTTAAATGAAAAAGAAACCAATGACTTAGTTAGGCTATTAGCTGAGTTTAAGGATTGCTTCGCATGGAGTTATGAAGAAATGTCCGTTTATCTCCCGTGGTTCAAACTAGCAATATGCCTAACCTAACCTCTTGCAAGCTCTTAGAAATTGAACAACAGGTCACTTCTAAAATCAAGAAACTGATCGATGCCAGATTTATTAGAGAAGAAAAATACTTATCCGGTTAGCCAGTATCGTCCTAGTTAAGAAAAATATTGGCCAAATTCGCATGTGTCAATTTTAGGGATCTGAACAAGGCATGTCCTAAAGATGAATTTTTTACTTCTTATACTAGAATTGATGGTGGACATTGCCTCATCTCATGCAATATTCTCCTTTATGGATGGGTCATCTGGCTACAACCAAATCAAGATGGCCCCCGAGGATGAAAGAAATACTACTTTTGAATCCCGATCAAAATTTATTATTATAAGGTCATGCCTTTCGGCCTTAAAATGCTGTGCATGCCATGACTCAGATCTTCAATGAACTCATTCATTATCAAGTTGAATGTTATGCTGATCATCTAGTAGTTAAAAGCAAAGAAAAGGAAGACTATCTCTTTGACTTGAGAGTAGTTTTCGAATGGTTAAGATAATTTAACCTCAAAATGAATCCCCTAAAGTGTGCATTGAGTAGAAAATTCCTTGGGTTTGTTGTCCAACACCGAGGAATATAGATCAACCCAGAGAAGATCAAGGCTATCTTAGAAATGCCACCCCCTAAAAGTCTAACTCAACTCCTATCATTTCAAGGGCGGTTGGCGTATCTAAAATGCTTTATATCCAACTTATCAAGAAGATACCAACCATTCTCAACACTTTTCAAAAAGGATGCCAAGTTCAAGTGGGATGACAAGTGCCAGCATACCTTTGAAGACATCAAGCACTACCTGATGATGCTACCAGTTCTATCAGCCTCTATCTCGGGTAAACCATTGATTCTCTACACCACTGCATTAGACAAATCCCTTGGTGCTTTGTTAGCTCAAACCAATGATGAAGGGAAAGAAAATGCTCTCTATTACCACAATCATCGTCTAAAACCTGCTGAGGAAAACTACCCACCTATTGAGAAGCACTATCTGACTTTAATCTTTGCATCCCAAAAGCTACGACATTATATGCTTTCTCACAAGGTGAATTTGATCTCTAGAATTAATCCACTACAATATCTCATGACACGGCCAACGTTCTCTGGACGGTTGGTGTGATGGTCTATGATTTTGTCGTAGTTTGACATCACATTCGAACCCCTCCGTGCTATGAAAGGACAAGTACTAGCAGATTTCTTTGCAACATGCCCACTTCTTGCTGATTCTCCTATTAGTGATGTGCTCCTCGATGAACAAATCATGAACTTAGGGGACACTAGCATTCACCATTGGGAGATGTATTTTGATAGTGCGACTTCCTCTCAAAAAGGAGAAGAATCACAATCTACTCTTCAAGGGAAGGCAGGGGTAAGAATAGTTATCCTAACTTTGGGCCACAATGTGATGAGATTCTCATATCATCTATCCAATCCATGCACCAACAACGAAGCCGAATATGAGGCTCTGATTGCCGGTCTGGAGTTAGTCATTACACTATGTGTCCAGAGCATCAACATCTTTGGAAATTCTCAGCTCGTCATCAACCAAATCGCCGAGTCTTACAAAGTTCTAGAGCCTAAGCTCCATCATTACCATAAGTACACCATGGAGTCGTTGGCTCAGATCCCAGAGGTCACTATCTATAAGATTTCTCGAGGAGATAATGCTGTAGTAGATGCATTGGCCAAGCTCGCCAAGGAGTTGGCATGCCCAAAAGATGAGTCCATTCTAGTAAGGATCCAAAATAGACAAGTCTTATCCCTTATTGATTCTAAACTCATCGAGAGACTCTCTCTTGAAGGGGAGGTTACCATTACCAAAGAATATGATGAGTCAGATTTGAGCCAACCATTCATGGATTATAAAAACACAGACAAACTACCTTAAGAAAAGTCATTAGCCCATCAAGTAAAATAAAGAGCTCTCTCCTATGCTCTCGTGGGTGGCAACTTGTATCGACGGTTTTCGATCATGTGTGGTAACGTTGTTTAGCCAAACACGAAGCCCATAAAATTATGACTAAGGTACATTCAAGCTTATGCGGAGCTCACCAGTCCGTCCGAAGATGAAAACCAAGATCAAGAGACTAAGATATTACTGGCCTTTGATGATTACAAACTGCATGGATGTAGCTATTATATTTCACCAATGTCAGGTGCACGGTGTTATCCTGCATCAGCCACCCAACATTCTACAACTTACTTTGGCCTTGTGGCCATTTAAGTGTTAGGGCACTGACATAATGGGTCCAATTGATCCTCCTTCTTCCAAGGGTCACCGATTCATTCTAGCTGCCACTGACTACTTTTCCATGTGGGAGGAGGCAATCCCACTTAGAGAGGTCATAACTCAACATGTGCTCTAGTTTTTCAGAAACCATAACATATATAGGTTCAGGGTGCCTCAATGAATCATATTCGATAATGATACTGCGTTCAAGAGTACTAAAATCTATAGCTTTGCGGAGACATAACATAGATTGTAGATATTCCACCATTTATTATCCAAGGGAAAACGGTCTAGTAGAAGCATTCAACAAAACTCTCATCCAAATATTGAAGAAGAAACTCGATGATAATAAGTAATAGTGGCATGAGCAGTTGGTTGAAGCCTTGTGGGCCTACTGCATCACATACAAAACTCCAACTCATTCTACCCCATTCTTCTTAGTATATGGGTCCGAAGCCGTTCTATCATTAGAAGTCCAACTCCCATCACTAAGGATAGATATGGGTAGCAAGATTACTATAGAGTATAATGCCAAGTTGCAGTTAGTAGAGCTCGAAGGTTTGGAGGAGAGACGCCTCAGGGCATGCCAACACCTCGAGTTGTACCAAGCCAAAATGATTCAAGCTCAGAACAAGTTGGTCTGTCCTAAAACTTTTCAAGTAGGAGAGCTTGTTTTAGTTCTAAGAAGACCAATTGTTGCCCGTCGAAAGATGGGAGATAAGTTTAAACCCACTTGGGAAGGTCATTTTGCCATAAAAGGCCTACCAAGGAGGATATTATCAACTCATAAACTATAAGGAGAGTGCCCTATGCTTCCAATCAATGGGCTCTACCTAAAGAAATATTATCCATAAATCTCATTTGAAAATTATTATCAATAAAACTTTTTTTCATATCAAATTCCATTTCTTATGTGTTAGAAACATCTTTTGCTTGCGAATCCACCACAATGTGATTAGGGTAGGTGTAAGAGAACCCAAGCGACATCCTATCCCTTCACAATACAAACACAAACCACAAACGATTCTTCAGTGCTATTAGGTAAGGTGTAAGTGAACCTAAGAGGCATCCTATCTCGACTAGTACAACTAACTTAGGTGTAAGAAAACCCAAGCGACATCCTTTCTTAGTGGAGTGACGTTCCCATGTATTTAGGGTAGATGTAAGAGAACCCAAGCGACATCCTATCCCTTCATATAACACAAACATAAACCATAAATGATCCTCCAGTGTTACTAGGTTAGGTGTAAGAGAACCCAAGAGGCATCCTATCTCGACTAGTACAACTAAGTTAGGTGTAAGAGAACCTAAGTGACATCATTTCTTAGTGGAATGATGTTCCTACATGCTTAGGATACGTGTAAGAGAACCCAAATGGCATCCTATTCCTTCTTTCATAACACAAATCACAAATAAACCTCCAGTGCTACTAGGTTAGGTGTAAGAAAACCCAAGAGACATCCTATCTCGATTAGTATAATTAAGTTAGGTGTAAGAAAACCTAAGCGACATCCATTCTTAGTGGAGTGACATTCCTATGTGCTTAGGATAGGTGTAAGAGAACCCAAGCGACATCTTAATCCTTCTTTCACAACACAAACCACAAACGATCCTCCAGTACTCCTAGGTTAGGTGTAAGAGAACCCAAGAGGCATCTTATCTTGACTAGTACAACTAGGTTAGGTGTAAGAGAACCCAAGCGACATCCTTTCTTAGTGGAGTAACGTTCCTACGTGCTTAGGATAGATGTAAGAGAAAATAAGCGGCATCCTATTCCTTCTTTCACATCACAAACAAACACATATCTTTTATCTCGAGCTACTTTGGTGTGGGAGCAAGCCCCCCGTGGCACTCACTCATTAGATGCTCTAGGTCGGGCTGATATACTACCTTGCTAGTGTGTCACTGTAGTGGTCACTTGTCTGACGGATGTGAGTCCCTGTGCTTTTTCCTAACTTGACCACTGTAAACCAACGAGCGCTTTGTTAGTTTGGTAGATCTTACCGCGTAGCCGATAAGCTACTCCATGTTAACTTCATTTAAGAGGATGTAAGCTTACATGCTTTCTTCTTGAACTAGCCATCATGCACTAACTAGGTCGAGTATATTTGGGGTTTAGGATAAGTCCCCTAGAGGCTCCTTTCCTTCTGACTAGTTCAAGTTTGGTCTTAGTCCTTACACGGGTAACTTTTTAAAGAGGATAAGCTACTCTATGTTAACTTCATTTAAGAGGATGTAAGCTTACATGCTTTCTTCTTGAACTAGCCATCATGCACTAACTAGGTCGAGTATATTTGGGGTTTAGGATAAGTCCCCTAGAGGCTCCTTTCCTTCTGATTAGTACAAGTTTGGTTTAGGATAAGTCCCCCAGAGGCTCCTTTCCTTCTGACTAGTTCAAGTTTGGTTTTAGTCCTTACATGAGTCCCTGCTTTTGATGACCATTGTAAACCTGAGCTTTGTTTTTGGTAGATCTTCTGATGGCTCCATGTTAACTTCATTTGGATGTAAACTTACATGCTTTCTTCTTGAACAATCACCAGTTATATTTGGGTTAGATAAGTCCCGGTTCCTTTCCCCACTAGTTATTTGGTCTTTGTCCTTACAAGATCCCACTACAGATAGCCCATGGAGATAGACTTTTATTGCTTTAGAGGCCTCTTTCTGGCCACCCTATCGAGAATTTGTATGATCATAATCACTTGGCATGTGATCTCGCTTTCTCGAGTTGACCTAATATAGCTTTCTTCTGAGTTGATCGCCCTACCATGAGCACTCTATTTGATCACATCCTACATTTAGACAATATATTCTCTTAGATTAGAATCAGTACCCCATGGTGGAGAATTTGTTCAGCGGATGCACATATTTAGCTGTCGAAATAAGAATTTGATATACCTTCTTGGTTGTTAAACCAAGTCCACGCGACCAAATATATCTTTTTTGGATTAAGTCAAGTCCAACTTCACATCAATCTTAGATTAAAACTCTAGAATTTACTTGAGATAGTCCCTTACCTCATTTTTTAGAATGAGTCTCAATCCATCTAGATATTAATCTTTCTTAAGACACCAAATCATCACTAATGAGACTTGAAAGTTCATCATAAATCATGCCAATTAAAATTTCTCCAACTTGAACCAAATTGATTTCTCTTCAAGTCAAACTCAAATCAACTTCAAACTCAAATGTTGATTGATTTTCTTCAAACTCAAATCAATTCCAACTTGATTAATTTTCAAACTCAAATCAATTCCAAATGATTGAAACCCATGATTGAATTCCAAATTCCAAAATCTTTCTAAGCCATTTTGATTCTATCTTATGAACTTAGCCCAAATCAAATAATTCAAATCAAATTCAAGAAATTTTCCATAACCCATTTATATTCACAAATATAAATGATATCTAAATTCAAATGTCCAAAATAAATTTAAAACTCAAATCCAAATTCAAAAATTCAACCTAAGTCTTTTAAGTCAAATTGAACTTAGCCAAATCAAACTCAAATCAAGGCAAACTCTTGATTTTTCTTCATGATTTAATCAATCTTTCAATCATGAATCTAAATATAAACACAAGCTCCAATCGTCAAGCCAAATATAGGTTCAAAACTCAAATCTAAATTCAACCCAAATCTAACCTAAACCTTTCAAGTCAAATTCTTGAACTTAGCCAAATCAAATTCAAATCAAGCCAAACCCTTGATTTTTCTTCATGATTCAATAAATCCATCAATCATGAATCTAAATATAAAGATAAACTTCAATCATCAAACCAAAACTAAATTTAAAAATCAAACCCAAATCAAACTCATGTTCACCCTTTTAAACTTGAAATTATCAAATGAATCAAAACCTATTTGACTCCAAATCACTTGTAAATGGATTTATATTTCAATCATAAGTCCATATGTGAGTTCAACCAAACTTGATTCAATCTTTGATTAAGTCAATTGATCCACTTAGGATCACTTGATCCAAAGTAACCTAAAGTACCCATTTTGAGCCAAATTTTAATCCTACCCAAATTGGATTGAACCAACCCTAGTCTTAACTTGCCCAACTTAACCTAAGGTCAAATTGAGACAAAATCAAATTAAACCAAAATTGATTGGAAACAGAGATACCAAATCATTTCAAATGACCAATGAAACCTAATCCAACCCATAACCTAATCCAAATAGGTCAAATGGGTCAAATTGGTCAACTTGACCCATTTGACCTAAATGAAATCAAATGAACCAAATCCAAATATAAATCAAATTTAAATAAACCAATATTGCCAAAATATTTTAAATGGTCATATGAACTTGACCCAACCCTTGGTTTGACTCAATTTGACCATTTCATCAACTTGACCCAAGTTGACCAATTTTGACCTAAATGGGTCAACATGAGCCAAATCTTATCAAATCCATTCCAAATTTATTAAAACTTGGCCCAACCCATTTTTAAATCATACCAAACATACTCAAATTGAAATCCAAACCAAATGACCATTTTACCCTTAGGTCAAAGGCTAATTCTTGGCCAAATTCACTTGGAATTTGGTCAAATCCTCTTCATGGCTACTTGGCACCTCTTAGTGGACTACATGGACACTAGTTTAAACCAATGGGTTTGGGTTAAAAACCCAATGGCCAAACTGACCACCCACTTGGAAATGAGCACATGGGAATCATTCCTCCACCTTGTTTTGCACATGGAAACTTCTCCACTACCTTCCTCTGCCAAAACCGAACCACGTGCAAGCTAAAATGACCTAACTAACCCATTGCATCTGATCAATTGATCCAAAATGGAAGGATAGCTTGTGGTCATCTGATCCACATATGGGGGAGATATACTCCCCCTAATTTCATTTCAATTCAACACATCCACACTCGATTGATTGAGAGAGATCAAAGGCAAGCTCCCCAAGATCCCTCAAGCAATCCCCAAGACATTTGAATTCTCCTCTTCTCAATTTCTTCAAGCCAAAAATAGGGGAGCTCAAGCATTTTTCCAACTCATCCAATACTCAACTTCAATCCAATTTCTCTTGCAAGCACCCTCAGAGGACCTAATCAAACTCATCCAAAGCATATTCCAAGCTTTAAAGGCAAGGGAAGTGGGAGCTAGACCATGGCCTCAAGAATTTGAAGAGGAGTTTGGTCCATAGGAGGATCTACTCAACCTCAGCCCCTCAAACCTTCAACAGGGCTTCGTCTCCATTAGACGAAGCTACCTCGATGGTTGGGAGCACCAGTGATAGCCTCCGGTGAGGTATGCCTTCAAACCGAGCATTGAATAAGAAGTGTTTGGTCCTTTGTGAAGAGAATTTTCATCCCAAGTAAAATTGGCTGTTAGATCTACTTGTGCTTACTCCTAGATGGTGTGGGTAAAGTTTAAGCTCAATCCGAGCTCAATCATCTTTCCCTAAAGAGTGGACAGATGCCCTCTCCCGTAGGTAAGCTCAGTGACGGATCATGGACTGTCCATCGGTGCCTTTTGGATGGACGGTCATGATCAAGCCATGTAGGATCTATGGATTTATCCCTTAAGAATCGCGAGCTTAATCCTGATCGTCCGATCTTTGATCGGACGATTGAGGAGAAAGCACGTAGCATCATGTGACATTATGTGACTAAAATAGAATCTATACATGGAAAGTGCACGCGTCGGGTCCACATGGCACAAGAGATTAACTATTTAATTAGGTTATTTAATTAGGTTTTAATCATGAAGTCTTCAAATATTCATAACTAAATGTAGCAAAATAAAAAAAATACAAAATAAAATGCATTGTGAATATAATTCAAACGGAAATAATCTAAAATTAAGTTTGATGAGTTTTGAATAGTAAATTTTATGTAATTTGGGTTTTATTAGAAATATAATTATGTTAATTACTCCCTAATTATTCCACTGATTAATTCCATACTTCTTAGGGTTGATTAATGGGATGATCTATGCCTCCCATGATTTTCTTGGAATTTATTAATGGTTTAATTAGGAGAATTGATTGATTTACTTTTAATCAGCCTCTTCATCAATTAAATGATTCATTAACCTATTAAATGGTGATAAATTAATTAATTAAGTTTGCTAATTATCTTAGAATAGTGAATGGACTTAGGGAATAAGATTAGGAATTCTTTCCCAAATCTTTTCTCCTAAGTTTATTTCATTTGGATAAAAACTTAATTAAAGTATAAATTAATTAAATAGTTTAACCACTTAATTAAATGGCTTAATTAATCAAACTTTTCAAAATCAAAATAGTCCAGAACTTAATCAATTCCTTCTTGGGTAGATGCTTAGGTGTTGAATAACCTAAGTAGCTTAAGAAAATCATACCTAACCCATATGTGTGGGGAGGGTTATGAAAGTACTTAAATTAAATCCTTTAGCTTAATTAATCTATAATTGTGAGCCAAATGCATTAGACCCTTTTCTTTCTTAAGTGCATTATTGATTTAAATTTCTTGTGATTTTATGTCATACTTTGGATTATAATTATTTGATTAAATATGTTAAAGTGGTGTAGGTAAGGAGAAATTAATGAACTTAATGAACACCTTAACCTAAGCAAAACATAAAATCCACTTGTTGGTTCTAAAAATAAACTAAAACATTGTACATATGTGGGAGATGGGTTAGGACCTACAAATCCTTTCACATTTCTTAAAATCAAATCAAACTCAAAATAAAATAAAAATCTCTTTAAAACAAATTTGATTTACTTTAAATAATCTTATTTCATAGAATTATCTTTAGGAATTAATTAGGGTGAATGAATTTACATGCTTTCATCACTTTATTTCTTTCTTAACATGCTAAATATGTATGTCATATGAAAATAATGCATTCATGCCTTTTAAAAATCAAATTAAAAATGAAATATTTTCTTTATGTCAAATTGCATGTTTTGGCTAAAGTAAGAATATGAATGTCTATTATGACTATTAAATCCAAAATTATTTATAAAACTTATAAATAAAATATCATAGTCGAAAGGTATGCTACTTATAATTATTTATAATTTTGCATGTGAGTATAAATATAAAGATGTGTATTGTGTGGCTTTCCTTCTCTTCTCTTTGAACATAGGTTTGTTTAGGGTTTGCAAAGTGTATAGTCCATTTGAAAGGGACATAACACTTGCTTAAATGCATTCCTATACACTCTTATGTCATGACTTAAGAAGGAATTTTGCATCACACATATAAACTAAAAAATCAAACCAAAATCAAACAAACATAAACTTTTTGCATGATTCTCTTTCCATGCATTTCATTTTGTACATTCACATGTATTTAAAAAAAAGTGGTATATTAGTCTGGACAACCCCAGGGTTGTGAGGCTTTAAGTAGCCCTAAGTAGGTCTTGTACCTTACATCCCTAGTGCTAACAATGGCATCGTACTCACTTATATATTTTATACTTGCAAATATGCATATGAAAAATGCATAAAAGAAACCCTTTTTTCTACTTAACAAAATCATGCATACATGAAATATTCCAAATTTTTGTATGCAAACTCTCTTAGCATTCATCATTAAGGTGTGTTAAGCATTTCCATTTGCCTGTATAGATATGCTGAGGATTCATCCATATGCATGTTACACATATTGGGAAAGAAATGAAGTGTTGTGTGTTTTGTGATAGTATTTCACTTATTCTTAAAATGCCTTTTTTGAATAGATTTGTTTAGGAAAAATCTAAACTTACGATCAATAAAACATATAATAAAACATTCACTAAATAATAATCAAATATGAATCTACCTTAGAAATTATTTAAGGTAGGGAGGAAAGAGAAGTTCTCTTCTCTTTTCCTCTCTTTACAACACTTAGTAATTAATTGTAGGTTCATTCAAACTTAATCAAATCACAAAATAAAAATCAACCAAATCAACTAAATCACTTAAATGAAATCACCCTCTAACTTGAACATTTTCACACTTAGAAAACTTCAACCTTAAAGATTAGCTAAGCATACCACACAAACCTTAAATAACACACACATTAGGCTAGGTCACCACTTCTAGTTTTAAGTTAGGGTGGTGCATGGTTTGATGCTTGCTTTTATTTTGTGATGTATTATTTTTAGTCTGGATGTTAGGGTGTATGAGCGTAGACTGAATGATAGGTCAATCTTAGTATAACCATTATTTTCTGTAATGAATTGTACTTAAGGGGCGTTGTAATAAAAATATAAAAATACTTTTGCTGTGCATGTGCTTATACCCCTAAGCATAATCCAAAATAGGTTAGGTGGACTTGGTTACCCATGTGTGGGGTGCTAACTCCAATTTATACATATACATGCTTGGGATTGTATGGTTTGTTTAGCTAATCTCTGTTTTACAGGTTTTAGTTAGATTTCCTTTTTTCTTATTTTCATGTAATTTTACAATTAGGATTTTGGAATGATTGTTATGGGATATTAGGATGAATATTGGTCATAAGATTATGTCTTATGTACCATGTGAAGCATTAGCAACCAATCACAACCAAAGAGAAGAAGAAAGAAGAAAGAAGAAAGAAGAAATGAAGAATGAAGACCCCCATAATAATGAATTCCTTCTTGATTGTAATTTATTCATTTGTAATCCAGGTTGTATAAGGGTAGAGCTCGGCTACCCAATTTATTTTCCAGTTTATGCGATGGAGCCTGACTATAAATGACCTCTTTTTCTTTTGCGCTAGCTTTATAAATTAGTTGATGTTTGTTTGGCTTATGCATTAAGATGACATCTTTTCCTAGTTTATTCCTTTCTTTGATGTATGGAATGGATGATGATTAGGCTCTTATAAAAATAAATTTTCTATCCAACTAATCAATTTAAATTAAAAAAAATAAATAACTCATAACCTCAACTAAAGCCTATGTTATTAATCAAGATAAAAGAATTAACAACCCCTTAGCTGGATGCTGTATTACTTTCTCACATCATGCATAAAAAACATATTATTTCACTCTTGATTGGAGGGCTTCCACCTTTCTGAGAACTTGACCTTTGAGAGCCATGGAGAAAACACACCTCCTTATCTTGCTGATTTTGGCCCATAACCTAATTTCTCATACATTAGGCATATGAATCCTAAAGCTTGTGTCAAATTGATTGTTCAAAATAAAAATAAAATATAACAAAACTTGCATTAGATTTAAGTCATTAAATCATGCCTTACATAATCTAGTCTCTTAAGGGAGTGTGTTTAAGGACTTAGTCTCTTTCTAAATAAATAATAGCTTAGCTATCTTGAAAAAGAATATGACTTGGCTACATGTTTTAAAATCGTAGGAGGAGTTAGTTGGTGACCACTCCCAGGCTGTTGTAAGTCCAAACAGTCAGGTGATTTATCCTCTCTGGTGGAGGTAAACCAAATACCCATTTTCACCTTAGATTTAGTTCGTGCTTTTGGCCCTCGCCAAAGCTCCCTAGATTTATGTTCTGAGGTTGCTTCTCCCTTTCTGGCATAAATCCTCACCTCTTAGGCATTTCCATGACTTTATATCATAGAATTGTAAGCCCTAGATTTCTAATAAAAATTCAACTCAAATAAATCAATTCAATTTTAAAATATAAAGCCCAACCATAGGATAATTTGTGATGCTTACTGCTGTATCCTAGGCATCCCTACTTATCTTCATTTGGCTTGATAAGAACTCCCTCCTCTTGATCGATCCCACTTGACTTTTCTAAAATAAACCAATCGATTGATAATTATCTTTCAAAATATTTGAAGATAATGATCATTTACCTCAATCGAGTATTCTTAAGGAATCATGTTTCTTAAAATTAACTATGAGGGCTTGCTTGAGAACTTAATGAACTTAGTTTAAAATAAACCCTGCTTTACTTTTCCATGTAATGTAGGGAAAGAATCTCTGGTACATTCCGAAGACCCATAGTCCTTAGGAGTCTTTATTAAGGTGATTAGGTCTATTGTGGTGGCTTCTATCTCTCGAGATAGTACACCTTTCCTCAACGCATACTCATCACCTAATAATATCTACGGATCTGCGTGGTGTCCCAACAAGGTGTTATATTTATGTTTTCATTTATCCTCTTTCAAAAGGATAGATGAAGACAAAGATATTAAAATTTTCACCACGTCCCAGTCTCTCATCATCTTAGGTTGGGTTTAACTTATTGTGCCACCAACAAGTCACCCCGACGGTCGTCTTTGCTTTGAAAGATATAAGTCTGTTACACATTCTTTCCAGCATGACTGTCGTAAACTGATGAGCAAGCTTAGGTTGGGTCTGCTTTTTTTGCACAAGCGACCGATCACCCCAATGGTTCCTTGTTTAGGAAGATGTGAGTTCTCGCACTTTCTTCCTAACTTAACCATTGCAAATCAAAAGGCACCCTTTTGGTTGGTTAGTTCTACCACACGGTTGATAGAATATCCCTTTGGATTTGTAAATCTAAGACAGGTCTATGCTGATATTAGCCCCTTCTTAGTGGATCCATCGCAAACTGAGAGGACCCATCAAATTAAAATAAATGAAATTAAAATAAATGCAATTCAATCAAATGACATTATCTTGACTATTTTTGAGTTGATATATGTCCCCTAGAGGCATTCATTCAGTAGTCGCCCTAGGTTGGGTCTGATTTGTTGCATCCAACAGATCACCCCAACAGTTGTCCCTTGCTTTTGGAGATATAAGTCTACTACACTTTCTCCCTAGCACGCTAGTTGTACAAAGGCAACCATTTAAGTCGATAGTTTGATTATGAGGCCATGGACTACCCCTTTGGATAAGTAAATCGAGATAGGTCAAGGCCGACATAGCCCATTCTCAGTGCGATCCATCACAAATCGACAGGGTCCATCTCAAAATCCAAAACTTAAACAAACAAACAATCAATTTCTCTCCACTGAGACATCAATCATCCCGACTTTCCCAGTGGAGTTAATTAAACCCAATTCAAACTTGCATTCCCCAGCGAGTGCACCCTTAAAAGAAATTCAAACCCTTCTTATCCCTAGTGGATAACCTGAACCTGCTTCCCTAGTGGAAGGTTCATGCATCTATCCCTGGTGGGTTATACATCCTAATTCCCAGTGGATACTCTACCTAAATCATACCTTGCATCCAAATCCAAACCCCTTATCCCCAGTGGACAACTTAAACCTAGTTCCCTAGTGGAAGGTTCATATGTTTGATCCCTTGGTGGATCCCTTCTTCCTCTCTTATGCCTTTGGCATGAGTTGTGTTGCATTGCACTAAAATTGTGATTCCTTCTACACCTCAGGTTTAGGAGTAGATCATTTTCATTAGTGCTTACGATCCTTCGGATGGTGTTGGTCATCTTGGTCAACACCAATACATGCGTTGCACCTTGTCAGTCACACCACACTTATTGGGCGCCATTTGTTGACCTCACTTTTGGAGTGAGCTTTCAACTTCCTCATCATAGGTCTAGGACTCTTATAGACACTAAGAGTTCCTTAATCTTAAGACACTTCTAGTGATTGATGAACACTTAACGTAACCTTAGAGACCTATAAGAGTAAACTATAGGAATAGGTTATCCCTTAGGGATTTAGGAGGACTTGCCTACCCTATACCCCAAACTCAATCCTTATTTCTTTCTTTCAAACTAAACCTCAAATTCAAATTCCAAAATTAAATTTCAAAATCAAATCCAACTATCCAATGATTGAAATCCATAACTAAATTCAAACTCTGAATTCCTTTCTAAGCCCTTTGATTTTATCATATGGACTTAGCCTTAACCAAATCCAAATCAACCCCAATCCAATTGATTTTCTCAAATCAAATTCCAAATCATGAATCAATTCCAAACTCCAAATGATTGAAACCCATGATTAAGTCCAAATTCCAAAATCTTTCCTTAAGCCATATGAACCACCTTCATATGCTTAGCCAAAGCTCCTTCAAAATAACTCAATCTTGGTTGATTTCTTTATAAATCAATCATTCCTTCATTTATATTCAAAAATATAAATGAAATCTAAATTTAAACCATTCAAATCAAATCAAAATGAATCAAACCAAATCAAAACCCAAGTTAGCCATTTTGACCTACATCCCTAAGCTTAATTAAATTTTCTCCCAAATCACTCCAAACTCAAGTGATTTTCTCATGTCCCATTTATATCTTCATTTATATTCACAAATATAAATTAAATATAAATTCAAATTACCAAAACCAAACTCAAATAAAACCAAATTCCCAATTTTAGCCATTTTTGCCAATTTCTTAGAATTGACCAAATGACACCTAAATCAACTCAAAAATCATGGATTTCTTTATGATTCAATTAATCCTTCAATCATTGATCCAAATATAAACATAAATCACCATTATCAAACCAAATCTAAGTCAACCCAAATCAAGCCTAAGTTAACCCTTTTGACTTGAAATTATCATATGAACCAAAACTCATTTAGCTTCAAACCAATTACAAGGATTTATATTTCAATCCTAAGCTCATATGTGGGTTCAACTAAACTTGAATCATACTTTGATCAAGCTAATTGACTTATTTAGGCTCACTTGACCCAAAGTGACCTAAAGGATCTTTTTGAGCCAAGTTCTAATCTAACCCAATCTGGTTTGAACAAAGCCCATATAAACCTCAATCATGATCAACAATCATCATGGTATGATCAACTACCTTGAATTGGGTCAAACAAAGTCAAACCTAACCTTTGACCAAGTCAACATTTAGCCCAAATGAAATCTAAACTAGCCAAAATCCATTATATGTCAAATTGACTGAAACCCTTGACTCAAATTCATTCATAATCAATGATTAAACATAACCAAACCATCAATTGAGCAAAACCAAGCCTAATTGACCACTTGACCCAAGTTGACCTTAAAATGCCAAAATGGGTCAAATCATGATTTAAGCCAAATTGATTGCAACCAATAACTCAAGTTCATTCCAAATCACTTATTGAACTTGACTAAAGCCATGATTGAGCCCAGGTTTACCAATTGGTCAACTTGACCCAACCTAGCCCAAATTAACCTAAAAGGTCAAATTGACCAAATTTCAAATTAATTCCAAATTAAATCCAACTAAAGCCTACAATCATTTTCAATCAACCAATTGAACTTGACTCAACACCTAACCCAACCCAATTTGGTCAAATTGGTCTAATTGATCAACTTGGCCAATTTGACCCTTTTGAATCCAAATGAGTCAAAAGCAAACCTAGGCCAAACCAAACCAAATTAATTGAACCAATATATCTCAAATCATCATCTGAACCTAACTCAAGTCTTGGTTTGACCCAATTTTCTCACTTGGTTAACCTAACCCAACCTAGCCCAAATGAACCTATTTTGACCAAATGAAGCCAAATCACTTCAAACCAACTTATAAGACCCTAGGACTTAGTCAAACCCGACCCAAGCATGTCCTATATCATTTCCAAATCAGCCCAAAAGCCAAGTGGGCCCACCAAGGGGATTAGCCATCAAACCATAGGATTCAAACCTTAAAACCATTGGATCTAAGGTCAAGTCAACTTGCCCATCCCCATGGCAGCTCATTGGCACTTCATGGAACCTTTTCCTGACCCACCTAGCTAACCTAACTCACCCTAGGTTGGCCAAGGACCTTTAGGAGGTGAGTTGACTCATCTCTAACCCAAATCGAGCACCCATTGGCTCAAGACCAATGCATCCTTGCACATTGGGTCCATGCATTCCATCCCCCCATCCCTACTTGCCTCACTTGATGGAGACAAGTTTGGCGATGAGACTCAAAAAAACATGCGACTTTCGCCCATCAATGATAGAAAATTAAGGTATACCCCTCAATTCGAACATGATTTCGCACACACTTGCATCGTGAGCCCTCCTAAGTGAATTATGAAGCCCCTCAGAGTGTTTGTAAGGA
Source organism: Cymbidium sinense (assembly GCA_021442155.1). NCBI lineage: Eukaryota > Viridiplantae > Streptophyta > Magnoliopsida > Asparagales > Orchidaceae > Cymbidium > Cymbidium sinense. The sequence continues at coordinate 1,155 of JAKCPB010000114.1, read as the reverse complement.
TCCACAAGCCCTCTTCATTCGGCATTGCCCATTCACGAGCAAAGCCAAAATAGGGCATCCCAATCTTGAGCAATACTCCCTCTCCACTCAATCAAATTCCAATTCCTCTTAGTCACACCATCACCATACCCTATCGAAGTCAACCAAACCAATTCCCAATCTCCCAAGTGGCCAGAGGTGTGAGTTTCATCAGAGACGAAGCCTTCGCATGTGTGGATTGGTCAACCGAGCCTCCTACACCAAATCATGCTCAAAGCTCCTCAACAGGGCCTCGCCTCAACTAGGTGAAGCTACCTCCAGTGTTACACCACCGGACATTAGCTCCGATGAGGTCATTCCTCAAAACCGTAGCTATAGGGAAATCGTGCTTGGTCCTTTATGAAGAAATTTTGAATTTCATGTAAAATTGATCATTGGATGTGTGCATCTCCCTTCCCCAAAGGTGTGGGAAGAGTTTTGAGATAATTTGAGCTCGGGTGAGCTTAGATCGAGCGAGGGAAGACAGATGGAATCTATCTTTAATCGCTTGCAAATGAGATAGATCATGAGCCATCCATCCTACATGATTGGGATGAACGGCTCTGATCAAATCCCACGATAGAGCCCTATTGACCTCATTTTTAGAATGAGCTCTTAACCCCTCCATCTTAGACATAAGACTTCTCTTAGACACTAAGAGTTTTCTTAGTTTTAAGACACTTCTAGTGATTAGGTGAACACTTAACCTAACCCAAGAGACTTAGAATAGTTAGCCATAGGAATAGGTCATGCCTTAGAGGTGTTAGGAAAATTTACCTATCCTATAGCTTGAACCAAATCCTCACTTCCTCCTTTCAAGTCAAACTCCAAATCAAATCAACTTCAAACTCAAATCAGTTCTAACTTGATGGATTTTCTCAAATCATGAATCAATTCCAAATGATTGAAACTCATGATTGAATTTTAAATTCCAAGAATCTTTCCTAAGCCATTTTGATTCTATCTTATGGACTTAACCTAAATCAGATCCAAATCAATTCAAATTCAAAATAATTTCTCATAATCTATTTATATTCTCATTTATATTCACAAATATAAGTGGAATATAAATTCAAATATCCTAAACTAAATCCAAAACTCAAATCCAAATTTAACCAAAATTTAACCTAAGCCTTC